>NCVS01000913.1:575242-585458 GCA_003055095.1 Goniozus legneri
GAGAAGAGAGAAAAAATAGGACTGAAAGAATGGAAAGAAGGACCGAGAGAAAAGCGGTGGGAGGGACACGCGGACTTTTACGGATTTCGCTTGACGCTCGCGTTACGTGACTCAACTCTTTCTTACTTTTTTATCTACGGCATTGCACGGCTCGCTGTATATCCAACGAGTTACGACACTACTTACGTCCTCTGCTTTATAAGCCTCCTGACTTCTCTCTCTTTCTCGTTACAGCCTGACCCCACCTATCGCGTTATTTCCTCCCTCATCGTTCCATAGACATTTTTTTTCATTCTCGCGCGTATTTGCCGGACGTCGCGGTGGTAATTGAGCGCGTGCCGCCTCTCGCCGTCCGATAAGAATGTATATCGCGCGCTACTTATTTCTACCGTCTTGTATACAATACATCTTGATAAATAATCGGGATTCACCGATAACGAGTGAGCGATAATACGATACCCACCCGGAATAAATTTTCTCATCTACTCTCGCAAACTTCGGCTTTTGAAGCGGAAGACGCTGAAATTTATCGAGGTGAATAAGCCCCTTCGTTACCGTTTCGCTACATTTGACATTGCGCGTACTCAAAATCGGTAATTAGGTAAGACGAGGAGAAACGGTATTATATTTTACGGCTCTTATCGTTCCTTTGAATTATCGGCCTCGCGAGCGTACTCATCGCAGCCTCGGTACACGTGGTGGTAATACAGACGTTACGGAGCTTATTTTCGTGCCGAGTATGACTTTCATGTCAGGGTTTTGCCACGCCGTTGATCTCATTAGACTCGTGCAACGATCAGTCGCGGCTCGAGAGATAAAACACGCGCCCGCTCTGTCGAGAGTAGACCGCGTTAAAAAGAATATTTAATTGAAAGTTGAATACATTCCCTTTTCAGGCTCATTCGAGAAATTTTCTCGTCCAAATTTTTATATAATTCACGGCGAAATATAAATTCGAAAAGAATTTCACTTACGCGAGTGGAAACAACGCAAAGTTCAGTCGACGCAATTACGCGAAGAGCACTCTGTAACAACGTGTCAATGTTCTTCACGATCGAGCCCCGTAAAATTAATAACACGACGGAACGGGTGTCGAACGAGATTCTCGCGCTCGCGATTACACGCGACATTTTCGGAACGCGCGCGAGTGTCGACGCGGTGTCCAAGTGCAGACTGGTGTGGGGGAGTTCGAAAATCGACACTCGATAGCGAATCGAACAGCGTTCGACGAAGCGAGAGGAGAAATTCGGGGTAGACGGATAGAGACAGACGGCTCGATGATTCTCGCTCGTACATGTTATGACATCTATTGTAACTTGCTCGTGTTGGCGAATTTGTCGATTTCATCGACATTACCGCTCGCTTCTCGAGCTTGCAAATTATCCGCCAATTCGACCGTGATGTATATATCGACGACAATTGGCCGAAATTACACGCGGAAATTTTCAATATCCGTTTCGATTTCTGTTACGTTCAAAAATTAGTAGTCGAGCCGATCATAAATCGGACATCTGGCGACCGGATTCTTCGGTGAACCGTTCGATCCCGAGGTCGAAATACCAATATCGATTGTGTTCGAAGCCATTTGGATCATTGAGGTTTGAATAGTCCGCTCGGCCTCTCTGTGTTATTGGCGGGTGCGTGTCATACCTTCACAGCTAGGTCACGTGGTCTCACGCGAAGGTGCTTAATTAGGGGAATTGAGCGATCCTCGCGGGCGACGGTCGCGCCGAGGCGCCCTTTACCGCGCCCGCAATCACTTCTCGTTCGGTTCAATTAAGCGGACGGCCCGACGACCCGCGCGTTTGCAATATCGCGAAAGAGAGAGAGAGAGAGAGAGAGAGAGAGAGAGAGAGAGAGAGGCGTACCTCTGGTGTTCCGCCGAACCACGTCGAAATGCTCATTAGGGACCGGTAACTAACTTAGTTACACGCTAGCAATCCAGGCCTGTTCGCCATTTATGTATATTCGCTTGAGTTCATTCAGTAACGTAATTCCAAAGTGTCAGGTGTGGCCATACACCGAGAACAAAACGGAATTATTCTTACTCGACAATAGAGAAATACGATAGAGGCACAGAGGAAGAAAGAAGAAAAGGATAATACAAAGTACGTTCTTGGGAGAGCTTCAGCGCAACTAACTAAAATCAGGCATGATGGTCGTAACGGCAAGAAGCTGTTACCGGAGTATATACATCTATGTCTCGATGATAAAAAAAAAGAGGAAAGAGAGAACTCGTGTAACGAGAGACCGTATCGCGTCGGTTTATTTACACTGTTAGGTTATTTACGAGCGAGAGAGAAAAAGGGGCGAGGAGAGAGAGGAGGTATACGGGGGTCGTAAGAGAACGTTCTGGCAATACTAATGATAGCCGGTAGCGTTTAGGCGCTATTTGGCGCTGTGCCACGTTAAACAGCACCTTTTCCATTCTATGCCACCCTTTAACATGTCCTCGTGCCGGCGTCATTGACTTGTACGCGAGTCGCGTATAACGTGATATTTAATTTTCGATATACGTACACCGCTGGCGTACTGTATTGTCGTCGACCGCACGAGAGCCCTTTCTTCCGCGTCCGCCAATTACCGTACACGCGCACCGCTATAGCCCTTCCTCGCCTATTTATAGTACGCATCGAGACCGGCATGAAATTTCGCGTGTTTAACGAGCTCGTGTACCGAGGGTAATTTTATACAACGAATTTTCTCGTAACTGTTTTTCGTTCTTTAGTCGCGTTCTCGAGCTTTTTTGTTTTCTGACCATTCGCTCCGGAAAAAGTAAAACACAAAACGGGCCCTTCGGTGTTACATCAAATAGTGGTGTATTTTCGTTTCGTTTGAGTCAGTTGTTTTCTCGTGTCTGATAGTTGGCAGAAACGAACGAAAAAAAGAGAAATATAGAGAAATCAAAAGCCGAGCAGTCGGGGTAGTATACAATATATATATATATATATATATCCGCTCAACTTGTTACACCAACTGAATCCCAAGAGGGTAGAGAGGGGTGGCTGGAGGCTCCCCCACTCAAACAGACGTAAAAAAGCACGCCCCATTCAATTTACGAGATGGCCGAGGAAAGCGAGACGAGCATCGATATGGCCCTACGCACGGTTGCCCTCTTGCTTTCCTACCTACGTTTCCTACGATCTGTATTCGGATCTCTACTAGCGAATTAAAATACGCATTCGCGTTGTAGGAGACGAGGGCGATGGAAAGGGAGAGAGATTACTTTCGTCACGGTTTCGTGATTTCGCGACTGGAAGAAATTCCATCAATGGGAATGGTAGGCCATGGATGCGACGTTACCGAGTCGAGATGTTTTCAATTTGAAATGACGAAACGAGGCAAAGTTAGATGATTGAGAGCATTTTTCATGAGTGGTTGGATTGAAAGCAGAACACTCAAATGCTAAAACGACGTTTCCCGATATATATTTTTTAACTGTTTTTCATTTTTCCATGGGCTGAACGTACAATATAATCCTCTCTTTTTATTCACCACTTGGCAGTTCAACATAGAACATATTTCTCTCAATTATATTTCGACTTTCCACTTGAAATTTTAAGCGATCTCGGTCAAACGAACAATCGTTGTTTGTCATGCCAAAAAAAAGAGTAACGGGGCGAAAAGTGTTGTTTGAAATCCATTTTTAATACGGATATATGATATCGTTAAAGTTCCAATTACAGCCACGAAATGAATGAACCTCTTTCCCATCTACTCTTTTTCCTCATTTACTTGCCCTGTCTTCAGAATCTCAAAATTTCAGCCATAAAAGAAATTAAATAAATTCTTTCTCTGAGATCCTTTTCTGACCTTTGAGTTTGTCATACGAAAATGATATCTTTGGTCGAGTTCGTTTTGCACCCAAGCAAGTACTATAGTTTTATATAATTTTTTGGAAAAATTTAATATTTTTACGAGAAATATATTTGATTTGCATATTGAAAATTTTTCGTTTTTTCAAAGAAGTCTACGGACGCAGTAAAAGTTTTTTGAACTTTGTGAATAACAGGGTTGTGTAACCTGATTTTTCAGTTTTTATTTGGTTTTTTGAGCTCTAGTACGATCATTTTTCGCTGAGATATCGCCTGTTGAATGAAAAGTCGCTTTTTTTATACGGCGATATCTCCGCAACCACTCATTTTTCATACGAATATATGATATTTATAAATTAAGTATGCACTGGTAAATTCTATTGTCGATTTGGCCCGGTAAATGCACCTACCTAGATTGCATAAAATTACGAGGTGATTGGTAAAAAAATATATCCTCTCGAATCGCCAAACTCGATAACGTACCGCCTATGGTGGTGTCATTTATCGGCTGTGGTATTTATAAGATTCGAGCTATCGACTACCGCGCGCAACCCCTCGATTCATAACATTCGGTAATTTAGCGGTTAACGAGTTATTTAGTCTGCTAAAAAGTTCCTCTAAAGGACATTCCATTCTGATCGATGAATACAGTCGACACTATTTATCGAGTAAAATCGAATAAACCTAGATGAAATATGCATCTCGATGGTAATCTCGCAGTATACGAGAGAGCGAAACTCGCGATCGATAATTCTGTTTACGACGTCAATTCACGGAATCCTTTATTCGTCCGAATACGAATATCACGATTCTCTCGGCGAAATTACTCAAATCAATTTTTGAATGAAAATGAAAAAGGAGAATCGAATGAGACGAGGAAACGAACGGGAACGAAACGTAGAACGAGCCTAGGTTGGTTTTCATAATTCGCCGAATAAAAGTGCCAGATGTAGACTCGAAGGCAGAAGAGTCGAATTCGTTTGGAATATTGGCGAGGAGACTAATTCGAGTCGAACTGTATGAAGGTGGAGGGTGGTTCACCGGACGCGGAATTGATATCGTAATCTAACTTCCGGCATACGAAGACGATGGATATGTCGAATGTCGGGGCGGAATTCCGCTCTCGACGGGGTCGAGTCGAGGGGGTGGATCGGGGGTGCATGGACGAGGAGGCTAAAAGTGGGCGGGACGGAACGGTCTGCAAATATTCCGTGTCGATTAGAGGGCCCTCGATATTGGAATTTCGCTTCCGTCGCTATTAAATTAATGGTTGTCCATAAGCGATCGAATCTCCGTGTTCCGTCTCTCCTCTCGGCCCATTTTATCCCCCCGTATTCTCCCCTTCCTCTCATCCTCCTCGCTCATCCTACCGGCAGATCCAAGATCTTTGATCGCGGCTCGAGTTATGATCTTCGAGGGGCTTCTCGCCAGGAATGAAATACCCCCTCACGGCTGTATAATACACGTATTATATCTACACGTGGATATCGATTCTGTAAATGAAACGTCGATATCGATTATGCAAATATCGCGAAATTTGCATCGGCCCGAGAGCCGGGGGGATGTGAGAGCTTTACACGCGATATTAATCGCGACACGAGGGGAAATTTATAATCGAACTAAATTGAAAAGCCAGAATGTCGGGGATAAATGAAAAGGACCCGAAAGAATTACTAGCGAGCGCGAAATTTCCTCGAGTTTATTTGTCGCGGTTGGTGAACTCTGCCACTCTTATTTACCTTCCCTTTTCTCTCTCTCTCTCTCTCTCTCTCTCTCTCTCTCTCACTCTCTCTCCCTCTCGGCCGTGTCAGTTCGTTTTGCATAATACCGGGGCACCGAAATTGCGTCTCGGCGCGGGCAAGGAGAGTATCCACGCGCGAGAGC
Source organism: Goniozus legneri (assembly GCA_003055095.1). NCBI lineage: Eukaryota > Metazoa > Arthropoda > Insecta > Hymenoptera > Bethylidae > Goniozus > Goniozus legneri. Next base: position 580,942 of record NCVS01000913.1, read on the forward strand.
GGACCGCGCGATTCCTCCGCGAGAGTGACCGCACCGGAGAACGACACACGCGCGCGCGCTCGCGTTTCTCGCATGCATATGTATGAACGTATTAGCGGACGCGCCCTATTACCATAATTATAATTTCCCGGCGTCGTTGGATCGCGAACGCTGGCTAGACTAGCGCCGCGATACACGAATAATAATTTGTAATATATTTGTGTAATTCCTACGCTCGCTCGTCGCGCCCTTCCACGCGTCTTCTGCCTATATTCACTCCATTCCGTTCCTATTCGTTATATAAATACGACACGTGAACGCTCGAGATACCTCTCAAACTTGTTTTATACGCGAGCGGTGCTATCTCAAGTGTATATACTATGTACCATTTATAATATATATATATCTAGAGAGAGAGAGAGAGAGAGAGGGAGAGAAAGAGGAAGAGAGAATTTTCTTTTTTTCGCCTCGTTTCCTAAATAGTATAGCGAGAAAGTCACGTACGACAGTTTTCGCGGAGCGACGAATCGCGTAAAATTGAACGACGTGGTCAATGCGTCTTTCTCGCACGTGCGATTCCGCGGACATGCCGTTGCCTTTGTTCCGAAACGACTCTATCCCCTTCACCTCAGTGCGGAGGGTAATCGTCGGTTACCCCCCTGTACGTCGAAAACGACCGAACAATAGTTATCCAGCAGTCGCGCGGTTAACTCGATAAATTACGTAATTCTCTATAGTTCGCGATAGGAAAAAATCACTCGAAAATTCGAGCTGACAGTCGCGCAATTACAACGCGATTACGAAATGCCCGCTCTCTGGTTTTCATTCTCTCCCCTGCCTCCCACGATGTCCTCGCGCAAACCCTACGGGTACGCGAAACTTTCGGTATTCCGTTTCGCATCGTTAATTATACTTAACTCCGGTTAATTTGCATGAACCCAAGCCAGGGCGAGTGTGTATATCTGAGAATTTAAAAACCCCGGTCTCTCTCTCTCTCTCTCTCTCTCTCTTTCTCTCCTTTTTTTACGTGTGGGGATGAAAAGACGGAAGAAGGCCTGGAGCGGTTGAGGAAGAGAGAGAGAGAGAGAGAGAGGGAGAGAGGGAGGAATAAAGAAGAGGTAGAGAGCGATCCAAGTGCATTAATCCGATGAGAGCGGAAGAGAGCTAAAGCAGCTCCGTCTGTTCTTGTTTTACTCATCTAATTTTGGTTTTTTTTTTCTATCCGACTACGATCCAGGCACTTCTCCTTTTTCATCGAGCGACTTTGTTAATCCGATCGCGCGCGCGGCAACACACCGGCAACGAGCGCGACGACGCGATACAGAGTGGTCGAAAATGCACGAGAATTCGAGGGAATGGTATAACCGTGGGGGAGGGGTGTCGGTCGAAAAACGGAAAGTGCGACGTCACCGAAAGATTTGTGGTTTTGGCGCTGGGGCTGACAGGTTCGGGTACCGTTCATCACGGTATTAAACAATTTATCCAGCCGGTTTCGCGTCCTGTACAACATACTATTCGTAGCCGCCTCTAATACGAATGAGCGCGTCCATCTTCACGCTCGAGCGAAGGAGATTACGACGAAAAGGAAAGAAAAAAAAAACAAAACACGCACGCGATGCACGCGCGAGCACGCTCTCGCTCATCGCGGAGAGCTCTCTCGCTGTTTATCCTTTGTTTTGCGCTCGAAATTACGCGAAATTTCGTCTGATACACTATGACACGTGCGCGTTAAGATTCGTCCCCCCGCGTAATAAAATTCCAACGCGAAGCCGTCGCCTGGCGTGGTTTTAGCCTCTATTTCACCCCCGCCTACCTCCGCGCATCCCGCCGACTCATCTCTGCCGCGCAACATGATACTCGCAAAAGACGAGGCAAAAGGACGAACGAAACGAATGGAGGTGGGGGGATGAGAGGGAGAGCGAGAGAGAGAGAGAGAGAGACGAAATAGAAAGAATATGGAATAAATTTTTGGGTCGTGGCGGGACGGTTTTGTATGATAGTCTCGAGCTCGCGATTTGCAAGTAAAGAACGGCATTCCGGGTGGGCGAGGCAGCGAGACAGTTGATATGAAATTCACTTTGGCGATGATCTCTGTGTATATTGCGAGGTACGTGTCGAGAACTCGATACGTATATACCCCCTGTACGCTCTTCTTTTATCGCTTAGCGGGGTATACACCTGTCTCTCGAGTTCGCCCCCGCTCGACGCTCATTCTCATTCTCGGCGCTAAACGTCCGCGAAAGATACCGACCGCGCTCGTTCGACTCGAAATGCGCCCGGTTAAGGTTCGACCCTGGCGACAGTCCAAATGGCTTCCGGCGATAATATACGATCGAGCGGCGAATCATCTCCGTCCTCTCCACCCGCGCCTCTCTTTCCATTTTCATAGACCCCGCGAATCTCGATCGTCTTATTTTCTCCCCAGTGATGTATAAACTACGGTTTGGTTATCCATGCGACTCAATACATAACTCGGGATGAAACAGGGGATAGAAATGATAATCGTGCTGGCAGGCGCTCCTGTAATTTCGGTGCGTCATCGACGTATCGCGCTTTAACGCGCGCGACTGTCGTAAAGCGCGCGCTTCGTCGAACGGAAAGAGGGTCCCGGGGCTCGAGCGCGTAACTGCACCGTTATCGGTGGCCTGCACTAAAGGCAAACAGACTTACCGAGTTTATATAGTTAATGAGAGACAGTCCACCGTCCCACGGATGCTCGAGATCGCACGATATGTTGGCCGGCCTGAGCGTGTGCGACTGCTCGAGGGTTCGCAGACCGACGGCGAATACCTGGACGCTGTCGTACATGAGGGCTGGCTCCGCCTGAAAATGTCCAACCGTATACGCAACTTTGTTATCGCTTTTCGGCCGGAATGATCTCCCGCGAGATAGATCTCTTTGTTTGACTTAATAACTTAACTTCGGGGTATTAACTAGAAACCCTTGGAATATGTTTCTCCGTCTCGTCTGTGACAAAGAGAATCGACGCGGTTGCGTCTGAAATGCCAAGGGAGCTTTTCACGGCTCGCGGAAAAGCAGCAACAGGCGGGGTAACCGCTCGCGGTCTCGCCGCTCCGCCGAGGTAGGATTGCGAGCGGAGGGAGAAGCGGAGGTTTGGCGAGGTGTATATTTGCGGTAAACAAACACGTGGAGATGTATTCGGGAAGCGGGCAGGTGCGCGATTCCGTGCACCGTCAGTTGGCCCACGCTCTCTCGTGCTAAGGTGGGCTTTAATGTTTACACACCCAAAAAGGGTATACCCGCTGGATGTCCCGGTTTGGGTTTGCATCCGCAAGACGCTCAACTTTCCAGTTTACCTTGGGCTTACCAGCCACTAGAAAAATTTTCCGGCCACTTTGACGATTAATCGCAATCCCGCTGTTAAATTGTCGTTTAATTCGATAATATACCGTAACTTGGAACGGTAAATCATAATTAACGGAGAATTTTAATACCCCATAGAGCAGATAGATCGGGAGATCCAGCAGCCGCGTTGACTGCACGAACCGCGCATAAATTTAACGAACCGTCCTGCAGATACTGTTTTATACAATTACGGTTATCGTCATCGGAAAACTCCGAGGCAGCCGCACGTGAGCACCGATAGCGTTCATAACGCGAATACACACAGTCACTGTGGAAGGGGCGAAGCAATTCGAGCATGCCTTTAATTAGTCCAAGTCCGGCGTGCACCGCGAGAGAAGTTTGCGCGCATTCTAGCGACGCGTGTTACTGCGAGGAGTATTCGCCGGTAAGAGACACGAGGGGGAGGTAAGAAACGAGGCGACGTTCGCACTCGAGTTCAACATCCGGAGACGCGAACTTGCTACGAGAAACTCGACGTCTTCTGTGGGAATAGTGTCTCCTCTTTCCATTTCACTCGGGTCACGAAAATCGACTCTCCGCTGCTCGCCCGATTCAGCGATTAATTAGGATATTCAGGGCGTGTGTGTATGTGTTTGTGTCCGCTTTCGCGCGAACACCTTGTCGATCCGCGAAATCTCATTATGGCCGATGTTAGCAATTTGCAGCCAGCCGATACTAGTCTTGTTTCTTCTTCGTATTTTTTGTCGGTCTTTTTCGTCGGGGAATTCGGTGCGGTATCCAACCCGGTCCGGCAAATAAAATAATAAAAACCTCCCACACATCTCTACCGGCATCATCGCCACCCTACAGAAGCGCGAGATAGGTTGATTTATGACGCGAACGGGACGAAGGTTATTTACCCCCGGTGCACCCCGAGCGATGCGCTCGCGGAAAATTCAGTGATTCATGGTTGTCCAGGGATGCCGCGGCGTGAAAGGGTGCGCGCATGACCCCTGACCCCCTCCCACTCCTCCTATTCTACTCGAGTCGCACGTAACACGCAAGTAAGGCCGCGTTCGTCCGCACACTCGACTATGACGATTGATGGCGAATGTTGAAGGGGGAGAAACGCGTCAGCGGAAGAACGAAATAGATCGAACGGTAAAAGCCGGACAAATTTATACCCTCCGTGCTTTTCCGACCGCCTTCGTTTTATTTGTTCGCGCTGGTTC
>NCVS01000913.1:585490-597501 GCA_003055095.1 Goniozus legneri
GGCAGGGGAGTAGCCAATTAGTCGTTACGCTTTCCCGAAAACCGTTTGAAAAGGAAAAAAAGGGAAACGCGAACGGACAAAACACACGGTATACGATTTAATCCGGTTCGGTTTACTCGATTTTTGTCGCTATGTCGTCGGCATAAGCGATTTTCGGACGCGCCTCGTGGATTCAACCTCGTTCCAATTTCGCACACCCTTTTCGCGCCCTCGGCTCGAGTTGATTGGGATACCGGACGCCCTGCGCGCTGCGGGTTTTAATTTATCCGCTTATCCTTTATTGGAGACTAAACAAAAAGTCGGGGGGACGGGTGTGAAAATAGAAGACAGAGCGGAGAACGAAATTGGCACGGAAGCATAGGGTGGGGTGGAGAGAGAAAGCGAGGAAGAGAAAGATGAAAGGAGAATAGAAATTCTGGAAGAAAAACGCTCATAAGACACGGGAAAGGGCGATGAGACCGACAGCGTCGATCGGAAAAACGTCGCGAGGGGGAGTCGGGGTGGGGATGGGGGCGAAGCTGGGATATAGCACGAAGGTCGAATAGAGTGAAAAAAAAAGAGAAAACGCGGGCTGGAAAAAAAAGAAGAACGTCGATTCCCGGTATTGTGCGAGCGAAGGAGACGCGGGTGGATGGGTTTGGTCACCGGCTCACGGGTAATATCGTCCCGTGTACGTGGCACTCGAGACCCGCAATAAGCGATAACAACTCGTCCGACGTCGAGTTTGCTTTACGGATGATGCGAGAGAAGGAGGGGGTTGGTTTTCCTGGGAAGAGAAGGTTCCAGACACCTCGCGATTGCCAAGAGCATCGAGACTTTGAGAAGTGTATCGTTCTCTATCGTACTTTATGTATACACATACGTATAGATCATACCTACGGATATACTCTGTATACGTATACAGTCCTGATTTTTTTCCCGTTGCCGCCTCAACATTAAACCATCATTTGGCGGATATCGCGTGCCAGCTTTCGCGTTTTATCGTAAAAAAAGCGAGGAAGAAAGATCGCGCGGTAGACAATTTTGCGCACCAGATCCGCTCCTAGCTTACCTCTCCTGACGCGCCGTGAGAAAAAACAGGCAGGAGACTCGCGGAAAAGCTGAAAAGTTCGCGGTGAGGGAAAGACGGTGCGCCAAGACGGTATTACGCGAGCGGTTTTCCTCGAGCCACGAGGGTGCAAAATACGGGAGGAAGTGGGTATCGCTCGGCTTTGAATAAACTCAGCGAAAACGAGAATCTCGATTATTTGGGAATTTCGAAATGTTTCGTTTTTTTGGGGAACTCGAAATTGGGAGCGGCGGCGGGCTAGCGTAACGAGAAAAAGAGAAGCGCGGTAACGACGAGCTCGAGGTCACGACACTGCTGGGGCGAGTTTTTCCTACTACGCGGAACGAAATCGTCTTATTTGCATTATCAAGTTTTTGTTTTTCCCCCCGCTCGCGGTTGCCACGCCGCCGAGAGGCATCGCGTCGCCGGAGCGATTCTTTTTATTCCGCGTCCTATCCAATTATCCTTACGCGTAACACACTGAGACGTCTCGCGGTACAGTGGAATTATTTTCCTCCATCCCTTCCTTTACTTCTCTCGGTAATGTCAATCTAATTTATTTGTAGCAGTGGAATTAAAAAAGATTTAACGAGTTGAAAAATTTCATTCGACGTAGTCGGATCTTCTCTTCGTCCCTTACCCTCTGTCGCGATAAAATTTCCGTTTGCTATCCGCTGTGTTTAAAAAATTACATTTTTTGCGATTTCACTCGAGACAGCCTCGAGTCGAGTTCCACGGAAAATGTCAACGCCCGTCTCTGGCAGGATGGCGATAAACTTATCGAGAATTCTCCTAGCTGGCCTTTTCCTGCTCGCATTACGCAATCTTCGCGGATCTTCCGAACGTAATTATCGCGATCGTTCCCTCGATGCGAAAGTTGATAAAATTTTACGCGCATGTAAAAGATAAAATCTGATAATAACACTAGCAGTGGAATGGCATGGAATGGTTTCATTTGAAAAATGTTTTTTATTCAATTTCTTTTTGTCACACTCGATGGAGTCGTAAGCTCGCAGGAGATTCAACAGTTCGACCATACAACTCGCACACGTACACGTACGCAAGCTCCTGAAATATACGTACCTGTATGACTTTCGATTTGTTCAGAATCGTGTTTCCGGATGGCTGGTATCGTTCCATGTCCCTGAGGACTCCGCGTACGCCGACATCGTCCGCGTCGACCAACCGGAAGGCAGTCATATTGACGAAATTGTACTTGAAGTCCTCAAGGTCGAACGTCTCGATGTCCTGGAGTGAAAATCAACAAAAAATTCACGAAAATCGTATAATTCGATCAGACTCGAAGGGGGTAGAAAAAAACTGTCTCGACGACAGCAAACACGACGGGGTGAAATCGTAACAACTCACGAAAGTGGTGAAGAGATAATGGTACTTGTAGTCGTTCATCTGCAGTTGCAGTATCTGAAAAAAAGAGGGCAAAATCTTTATCGGTTTGGTTTTCAATGCCGCGTAATAGTTGAGCGTTGCATATATGTAGCGGCGTGTACATTACAGATGGTGAACCTCGTACGCGCAGTTACACCCTGGATGCGGCGTAATTCGCTAATTAAAGCCAATTAAGCGTACCGGTCGCATACTAAAATTGGACTTAATCCGGCGTGAGGGACGATATTTGGATGCGGTGGTAGGGGCTGAAACGAGTCGAGTGGAGAGAGAGGTCGCGAGCATTGCACTCGCCGTGACGTATAGGTACGTTACCCATCCGATAGTTGTTAAATACAGGCAGACTACTTTGCATAAACGCAACGAGCTTGTGTTTTGCGTGAAACGGTAATTCATTTGCGACGCGGCAACGACCCCCGTGTCACGGCGTTTCGCGTATTTTGAAATCAGCTTGTTTAGCCTGTTGGTTTTCGACGTCGATATAACTCACCGTGCGTAAAAATAGATGCATATGCTCGGGCTTGGTATCGACGATGAGATTCTGGAACACCTTGGCTTTCATCTCGGTTAGCACCTGCCTATACGTGTCCGGATCCGCCTGTCTGAGCTGTATTTCCATGTCGCCTGACGTCGGCATTTTCACCAACTCCCGCAGTTTCACTAAACCTGAAGAGATATGCACAGAGCACTGGTGAAAATATAAGTAGAAATTTCCTCTTCATAGAAATGCGAAAAAGCGTTTTAGTATTTTTTTTTTATCTCCACATCTACGAGTCTCCCGAGAATGTTTGAGAAAAACAGGATTTCAGAAAGTTTTCGCAAAAAGAAGGGAAAAAGAAGAGGAGAAAATTATTTTTCATCTCTCACCGTCTTATTATTATTATTAAGCCGGTCGTTTAATGGAACGGAAACCCGTGAATTACGTCGCCCGATGAAATCAATACTTCCACGGGTGTGCTGCCTAAGTAATCAAGGTATCATCTCGACTTGCGGGTCTTCCGAGGTTCGAGTTCGTTCCCTTCTAAGTTTCCGCTAAACCTTTACCACCCCTCCACTTTGCGACTCTCCTTCACCAGCCCATTCCCTTTCTATCGCGATCGTTTCGTACATTCTACGTATATTTCCCGTTTCCTCCCCGATCCTTTTTTCCGTCAACCAAATCTGTAACTTTGATACTCGAGTCGACATATCTACCGGAGTCACCGACAATTTTAGTAAATATCAGAGATCTCGAAAGTTTTTCAACTTTGCCCGTGGAAAATCGTTTCAAAAACCGATAGATATTTTCGCTCGACTCTCTCGGCATGATAAAATTCACGATTAACCGACGGGCACTCCCCGATAGGAAGAAACTAACTCTGTCGTATAAATCTGTCCGATTTATAGGAGGCTAACTCGAGCAATCTGGATAGGGTTTTTACGTCAATACTAATTTGGACACTGGGCAAGCATCCCTTTCACGTCCCAACGAGATCACGAAATTTCGCTAACTCGTCCCGCCGCATCGAAAACCACGAGCTCGTCTCTCTTGTCTCTCCCGCTTCTCTCGCCTCCCTCGCCAGTTCCATTTTCGCTCGCCGCCGCGAAGTCGACAGTTCGCGATAACGTATGCGAATGCTAACGCCCGATAACAGCCAATTTGTCAATGACGCCGAGACGCGCGCGCGTGCGGGGACCGAACGGTAAATCACCGATAAAAAGCCCATCCGCGATTTTGTTTCCCGCCCGGCTAATGAATTACCGAACTCGTCGAGTTACCTTATAAAAAGAATTTCATCGATTTTACTCTACCCTGGAAAAAAGAAAGAATTTACCGAGGGACTGAATAATTATCGGAATATCGGAAAAATTTTCGAATTTCGAAATGAAATAATTTCTTTATCGCTTGAAAAACGTTTACGTTAACGAGTTTTCGCTATCTATTTGGTAAAAATCGAGAGAACTGGTGGAAAAGAGTCGAATTTATGGAATTTCGATTTTTGAGTTTCGACGTTGAATTTATTATCGGATGGGAACGCGCGGTGGTACTAGCTGGGCGTAAAAACGAAGGAACGTGCGCGGGCTTTATTGCGCTGTCGCTGCTAAATCTTTGCTTGGATCGATTCCGATGGTGGAAAGAGCAAGCGAGGAGAAAGAGAGAGAGAGAGAGAGAGGGAAGTGAGGATAAAAGAAGGGTGCGAGAGGTCAGCCGATACAACGCGCAGTCACGTATCGCTCAATCGAAATGCGGTGACGGCGCACGTGCAGGTGTTATACATTACACATATTCGCATAACACATCCTGACCCTCTTCCGTCGGTCAGCGAACACATTCCTTCTCGTCGCGTTATGGACCGCGAGATCGATGCGTGTACCCGAAAAACATAAACGAATTTATCGAAAAAGCTCTGTATGCGAATTAGCGATGTGCCATGAAACATTTATTGATGGAATCCGTGATGTTCGAGCGGTTTAATCCGAGCGAAGCGAGAGACTCACGTACGCTCGGATAGTATAGTAGATGTAACGTCGTGTCGAGCCATCGTCCTCCCCTCCCTCGTGTCAACCCGCAGTGGCACAGTCTCTCGGTTCACTTGCCATTCTTCGACCCTCTACCGTCTTTCGGTCTCTCGACGATTCACGGTTGCGTTCTCCGCGTCCTCGTGGGATGAGTACTCGAACGTGGGAGGAGGAAGAGTGGGAGATAGAAGTTGTCGTCTCGCATTGCCAGTTCCACGACGGAGGCAAATCGCAACCGTTCGTTTGATCAAAACGTCATCCTCGGATGAGCACGGTCTCTTATTCCACCCCTACTCGCTTTTCTCTCGCGTTTCAGTATGTAATATACGTACAGAGTGTTTAAGAATTAGCATAATTACTCATCTCCGATTATCGAAGGCGTGTCCGTTTAGTTGGAAAGAAAATTTCATTTCTATTTCGATAACGATATTACGCGAGTTATCAATTATTACATAAACACACGCTTCGGTACGTTATATCATTTAACCGAAATAAATTTTAATGAAATTTAAGTGGGTTTCAATGCGTAATGTCGGCATCAAATATTGAAACGATGAATGTGTTTTGAAAACCAGAATTTCAGAATGGATCTGTAAAGTTATCAAATCTATACATATCTATCGACAGATATGGATGTTTGGTTATTTCAAAACACCTCGTATATCGGTACGTGTAATGCGTTTGCCAACTCGAGCAGGAGCCATTGTAGGTCGAAGAATCGCATTAAGATGTTCGACTTAACCCCTTGGCTGTGTTCGCGTACATGCGAGGGTGGGGTTGAAAGGGTTACTCCGAGATGGGGCGTTCTACACCGAACGGTGTTTACAATATCGGTTTACACGCGAATTGCACGCGTGGGAGCAAAGAAAACTCTCCTCGCGTGCGTAGGGTCGTATACTGTTCGATATCAACGGCTCGCTAGCGCGAGTGCGCAACGATGATAGCTCAATCGATCGCGGCAACAATGAACGCCCGTGATCGTTCGTTCGGCAACTTTTGCATCGTTCGATTGCTCTCGAACAACGGCTCTCGTGTAACTCCGTTGCGTATAGTTCTATATGGATGTGTATCTCGAGACGATCAAAAAATATATCGTAAAATGCAATAAGGTTATAATTTAGCACTCCCGAGCCATTCTCGAGATTCGTGTATCCGAATCGACAATAATTATACGGCAGCTTAGGCACCGACGAAATTCCGTCGTCGTCGTCGTCGTCGTCGACGTCGTCCTCGTTGCCGACGTTGTCGATGGGCGAAAGGGTAAAAGCATTTGCATTTAGCTCGCATAGACGATGCTGCGAGACGGCCCTTAATTTTCCAACAACTTTCGGCTGAAGATCACGTGCACAATACTCGGTAAATTCCCATCCATGGTGTTGCTTGTGTTCGAGAGGGTTTCTATCCGAAAAGGTACGACTCGCCATTTCGATGTTTATTTATGACAGATCTCGGGACGCGTTAAATTATTATCGTCTTACGTCTCTTAGAATTTTTGAATAATTCATCGTCAGTTTCGTCGGTATACGGTAATGATTAACTCCCGTAGCCGACATTATATAAATTTTGATTATTCCTCAAATATGCATTTCCATTATGAGGAATAAAACGAATTATAAATTATACGGATTTACACACGCGAGATAGACCAAAGAAAATCCATTAACGGTGATTGAAATACGAGCCGGATTGTGAATTATTCGTGTTATTACTCAACTTGTGCAAAAATAATGGATTCGGAGAACTCGATAGGCGAAATCCGCTCTTACCGTAATCGTCCTCGTACAGTATCGCTACTTTGGTCCAATTGAGATAGTCCATCACGTCCTGGTAAGCCTTATTGAGCAAACTTTGTGCCGGGTGCAAATTGATGCTGAACTCCTTCGCTTCTGTGTCGAGATCGAGACGCGCCTCCAAGTGCGGTATGTCGAGGGCGTCGCAAATGCTATGAATGTGCTGACCCAGAATAGGATGCGACGGGCCAAAGACCGCCTGGACGCCGTGCTTAACCTGTTGACAAGCTGAAGACCGAAGGAAGAAAATAGATAAAGAACATTCGGAAGATACAAGAGGTATATGTTTCGCGTGTATTTTATGAAAAACATCGGATTTCTCTTTTGTTTCTCTGCCGAGTCCCGCTTTCGTTCTTTTTCGATCTCTCTCCGGGAGGTACGTTGCGAAAATTAATCGATAAGGACCGTGCAAAGTTGCCAGTTCGAGACAGCTTTTTTCCGCGGAGTACTTCTGAGTGGACGAAGTGCGCTTCCCGGAATCTTCGTGGGAAAAACGCTCGAGAGCAGCCGCCAAAAGGAAGTGGTAGGAGAAGGACAAAGGAGGGGATGTACGAGGGGAAGGAAGAGATTTAAAGTGAATTTCGTGTCAAACACAAGACGTTCTCTCGACGAATCGGTTTTATATCGAGTCTTAACGTCGACAATTTGATTCGATCGAGTCGTGTGTGCGAACTGCTTAAGCCGCGCTCTTTGCTCTTCCCGCCCTTCGTCGATTCTCTTATTCACACGACCCTCCCATTTTTTCTATACATACGTGCAGTAAATTCTCGTAGCGGTAAGTTTTTCGCGCGAATCGTTGACGCGAAAAGCCGAGAAAATTGGCGGAAAAAGGTACGGGTTGTATCTCGCGAGGAAGTTGGCCATCGGCCATCGTAACTATCTCTGCTACGCCGTTTTCGTCTCCCCCTTCCTCCCTCCGCGTGTACCCCTCACGTGCCAGCTGACCGCGTTTGCCAAAACCCGACGTTCGTGTCGGTCGCGCGCGAAACATCAACCGAATCTTATTCGATAAATCAAACTCGATATATAACATCGTCTTCTCTGCGTTCCAGAAACTTTGAATTTAAAATCAGCTCCGACGCGATTCGTTTTTTCCATACCGGGGTCTCGTGGGAACGTTGTATTGTGTGTACTATCGCGATGTTTCTCACGCCGGAAACGCCTCAAAGGGGTAATTCTGTCGAAAATCAGCTACCACGGGATCCACTTAATAATTAATTAACAATAGAAGTGGCGCGCGAAATTAATCGAAGGACGGGCGGACTCCAATCTCGCGCAAAGTCGTCAGACGGGTTAGGAAAAGGGGGGAGGGGGCGACCGGGGATTCTAACGTCGCTGTAACTTTTGTCGTTAGAAAAGCTATTGCGCCACCACCCCTCGCGCTCTCCCTCGTCGCTTATATTCTCTCGCTCTCTCGGTACTCCAGCCTGTGTATTTACCGAGTGCACGGTCGTACAAACTGCGTCAACGAGAGCGTAAGACTCGACGAGATGAGGTGAAAATTTTCTAATTTTACTCGAGTGTCTCGTTTTATCCCTCAGTTTGTCATTTTTTGCTATATCGTCTCTTTGTCGGATTTACAATCTCGTTCCCCTCCCCGAACCAGCGCCAGCACCTGAGAATTCCGAACGATCAGCGTTTCAAGCCGTTAAACCGATTCGAGGCGCTTGTTCGACCGATCATCGACTTTTTTCACTGTGTTCGAGGAGAGAAAAAAAGGTGGAAGGAAAATTCTCGCCGTCGCGGAAAATCCCGAACGCGATCGCCTTACCTTCGCGACACGGAGGGAAAATAAAATCGTCGCGCGGAGCGCAATCTTCAATTTCGCGCCCGTCAATCATCGATTTTACGCTCGTCTCGCAGACGGGGTGTCTTTTGACTAGAATTCGAGTTCCAGCTCGCGAACACAGACGCAAAACGCATACGTGGTTTAATTAGCCGAGCGATAATTCTGGCAGTGCGACGTCGCACGATATTCTCGCGCGCGTCTGTGGCTCGAAGCGTCAAAGGTTTCTCTCGGTACGGCGTCTGCGGAAAGGGTGGTTAACCCCAATCCCCCTCTTCCCCCCCGTATTTTCCGGTCTCTCTTTCCTGGGCGCGTCTCGGTGCGCGCCTTTGATCTTCGCCTCCGTCACGTCGGAATGGCCATCTTTCTAGACGGCTTGATTACGTCTAATCGTTGCAATTGCGCGCTTAAGCCAATCGTTAATCGTCAATTTCCGAAACTCTCCGTTGTTTAGGTAGCGAGGGTGGGAAACTGCGAGATTCCTATTTAACGACGTTAATTACGCTACCACCAAGTTCGCGAATAAAGGAAGCCGGTGGTTAACGGTCACGGTGAACGACGTGCTAATTACACGAGACGGGAAATTGGTCTTGGTTCGGTTTTGCGTACTATACTTGCGAGTACTATACTCACTATCGAGGCTCGAGTGAATAAAGTCGAAGAAACAAGCGACGCTCGCTCGCTGACGGATCGAACGCGCGTTGTCGGTTCCTCCTTCTCGACTCTCTTTCGCCATTTTCATCACATATCGGTCTATCGGTTACCGAATCGTGTGTACTACATATATATGACGTATCTGTGCGATAGCACGAACCGATGGAATACGCTGACGAGGGCAGCTCGTTCGATCTAACATCCTTCTAATCCCGGATCCGTATTGTAGCGAATGGGAGATCGCGGCGGAGAGTGGGAGGGGATCGAACATGCCTTGTCGGTTCCAATAGAGGAATTAATTTCGACGTTACACCGTATCAGACCTATTTTACCGATAAGTGAGGAATGATGCAAAGCTTTACGAACGTGTATTTTACGTTCAAATCAAACGTACACGTAATGTGTAAATATAATGTTAGCCTCCAATTTTTTAAATATAAAACTTTAAAAAATTAAGAATATGAGATTTCGAAAAACTTTCTCGCAAGTCTCAGCGGGATCCGGGTACTATATGCATAACTCCTGCCGAAATCGAAATTTTTCAAAATTTTCGAGGTTACACGTATAGTACCTGGGTCCCGCAGAGACTTGTGAGAAAGTTTATCGAAATCGTATATCCTTTAATTAATTGAATTTTATCGAGCTTTGTGCAACGAAATTAAACCGGAAGTCACGCGTCAGGTGATTTAAATGCAAATATATTTAATAACATAATTTTTTTGTGGATGTTGTACAATATAGTACAAATAGAGAGTAATATTCGGTAGAGAATTTTCGAAAGCTCCATTCTTCAAAAATACGGAGCAAACATTATACCCGTAGTGTGAATTCGATATAACGCGAGAGTGCCAAGACCGCGTCACGGTGAACGCTCGAGCGTATCGACGCGGAATGCGCGAGAGAATGGTCGTGCGATAACCGTTGCGACTCTCGAGCGCGTTAACCGTAAAAAGCCCCAAAGTAGGCGGTTTTGCGCGAAAACAAACGCGACACGATGGAACGTCGTTGGATTCATCCGAGCGCGCGCGGAAGAAACGAAAAAAACAGAGGAGTAAGCTCGTTGACTCGGCTACAGTTAGCGCTTTGAATACGCCAGCGCTTTCAAAAAAAGCCCACCGATGAGGTAGTGCGCGAGTTACCAGAGAGAAAGGAGAAAATCCAACGTCAAAACGTCGAGTTAACGAATAACTGGCTCATTCACGGTTACGAGCCGGTTGCTCGTCATACAGGCGCATTCACGTGTTTTCTGAAGGGGATGTAGAGGAGTGATAGGGAAGAGAGCGGTTCAAATTGTTCAATTGAATCTCCCTGGTAGTCTCGGTGGCTCGGGCTGCGTACCGTACGACTTGGAGTCGATTCGCTGAATGGCTCGTCGAGCGCGCTCGCTTCGCCTACGCACGGACCGTCCCTAATACATGTATATGAATTCTTTCGGTTTTTCCAGCTGGATAGAGATCGCGGAATAAAATTCCTTGAGAGGACGTCTATTGTGAATCGCGTCCGCGAATTTTTATTCCCGTCCACGCTTCGTGTACGGCTCTATAGGTATACGCGAGAGTGGAAATGGCGTAAAATGGTCGAGAGATAGGAATGCGTTTTACACGCTTGGCGGTACGCGTCGATGGACTCGTGAACGCGCATTGTCGTACCGTTGAGCGGTTTTAAAGGCACGCCCGATACGCGACGAAATAATCCTCCCCTCGCTCTCGTGGCCGTGCCAGTCCATCGTACGGCCATTGAGAATACCGAGAGAGGGAGAGAGAGGGAGAGAGAGCTAGGGATGATCCCGTTTGAGGTATCGCGCTCACGCACAGAGAGCCCTCTCACCTTTCTTGGAGGCGTGGAACGAGTCGTCCTTGGGCACATATTGGATATCGTACTCCAGCGTTGTCTTGGGTAGTATGATCCGCTCTTTGTTGATCTTGTAGACGGCGTACTTGAATGCCAGCTCGGTGCTGCTATCCTTTTGGTCATGAGTGAATATCGCCCCTGTAATGTGACAATCGCTCGATTATACTCAAAGGAAATTGCACGGGCCAGCCGAGACGCTGGTTGACGAAAAGAGACGCGAGGGAGTATACTATGCACCTATGCGCGCACCCTCGCTAATTGCCGATCGATGCTCTCAAATGCGGTTGAAGCGAAACTAGACGATGTCAAGAAGTGCTGAGTGCGGCGCGACGGCTTTAACCTAAAACGTTCTGCCCTGTATTCCCACGGTCGATCGCGCCGAAGCTTTCGCGTCACTCGGTCTATTATCGATTAACGTTTTCACCCTTCTATAATGTCGTTTGGACAATTTCTCGCCTTTTCTCTCTCTCTCTCTCTCTTCCAGCAATCCACTCTCCGCTATTATTATCATCGGACTAGCATCGATAAAAACGAGTCTCTCGAACTTGGCCGTTCTCTCGTCCCGGCTAAGCGGACTTTGCGGTGTTTGCGCGGGTTTGATTTTTTCGCATACGTCACGCGTCGGTAAGCTCGCACGGTAGAATATTTTATCAAACCCTCGAGAGAGTTTTATCTCGCGCGAACGTAACGATAGGACAAAAACCCCGCGAGAATGGGCGGCCGCTTCGGGATAAATAATAAAGAGCGCGATTATCGAAAGAATCGCTCGCGGGCACGATATAAAAATAAGCGCGTGAAAAGGGAGCTCGTTTATTTTTTTCTTCCCTTCAATTCGCGCGCTCTTTCTCTCACTTTTTCTCCTCTCGCTTTTTTCCGACATGTTTTACCAACGGCGTCTGAGTGACTCGTGAAGTATGAATGTTTTCATCTCAAAGTGCCTCAAGTCGTTTGTACAGATGAATGATCCGCGGCAAACTTT
>NCVS01000913.1:601528-656126 GCA_003055095.1 Goniozus legneri
CCCCACCACTTCTCTTTTTCTCTCTTTCCCTCTCTCTCGGTCCATCTCTTTCTCTCTCGAATCTACGTCCTCTCCTTATATTTCTCTCCTTTATTTCTTTATCCTTCACCGCGCGTCGAATCCAGAAATGACGGGAACGGAAGAGCGCGTTGGACTTGTGCGTTCTCTCCCGTGAAAACGAGACAGCGAATTTCACGTTTGCGACTTCGCGAGAAAAGGGGAGGAGAGAGGAAAAGCTGAAAGAGGGATGGACAGGTTCATATAGACGACGATACGACGAACGGACCACGGAAGTTCGTAGAATCGACTTCGCGAGGACGATTCATACGGAACATTCATTTCCGGAATCTCGGAGAGCTAGCCGCTTTGAATATCCTATCCGTCCTTCTTTTCTCCACTCCCATTTGATTTTTTCTCCCGCTAACTCGGAGATACAAAGTGTGCTAGCACCGGAACTCGCAAAACGGAAAGACCGTGCTCTCGATATATGTATGCACAGAAGGATTGGTTACGCTCACGGGGATAAGTCGCAAACAATCGAGCGCGTCCATATCCGTAGTTTTTCTACCTCGACGATCCGTCCGGGTAAGAGAAATATTTTGACGCGCGACTGTTTACACGGAAACCGAACAGGATGAACGAGGATAGTATAGAACGGGAGAGAAGTGGAGAGAGGCAGAAGGAACGAGGAAGAGAGTGCTCTCTGTGGTCACCGCGAAAACGGAAGTCTCCTGGTATCGATTACGAAAACTTGCCCGAAATTTACTCGTCTTTCCCAAAAGTTCCCAGTCTCGTTTTGGTATTATTCTTTTTTTTTTCTACCACTATGTCTTGCACTCCGCCATGGAGTCTCGTCACACCGGGGAAGAAAAGTTTCGGCCGTTCACGCGTTATATAAGAGAAACTTCTTGCAAGATAATTTTATAGTTCCGACTCCTCCCCGTAGTTCTTGCCAAGCGCAATGGTATAATTATTCAAATAGCCAATTTTTCCTCGTGGCCCTCGGTCGAGTTAGCGGAGAGCGGGAATAAAGGCGAGCTTTTCAATCAAGCGGGAAATTGCGATGAAACCACGCTCGATTGCGGCTGGATATCCGATAAGGATTCTGTCGATTCATTTTTCGGCGGGAGCTAATTGCGGTATCCGCGCACTTACCTATTTTGACGACGGGTGGTAGAGCTTTGACGCCGGTCAGCCTGGCGAACGGGAGGACAAAAACGAAGGCTAGCAGGCAGCCCAGATTCATAGCTCATCTCGAAAGCCCGACACGGCGCGCGGTCTCCCTCGTGGCCTCTCTATCTCCTTCCGGCCCCCAAACGTGCCCTAGCAATTAGCTCTCGTAATCGTCCGCTCGTACTCCTCTTCCTCTACCTGCAAGAAAATCAACATTTTTTCTCTCGTCTCTTTCGCATTCATAGATCGATTTCAGGGCTCGGCCCCGAAGGCAATGAATAATCATACGCCGCCCGCGCAACGTCGAGTTTTGACCTGTATCCGTTACGTCCGTTACCGGGTGACGTTAATGCCATTAGAGTACGAATATACATACGCGACTGAGTGAGCGATATTAATTCATCTCAATTCGATAAAAGCACTCCCTCGCATTCCGGCGATTGCGTAACCGTTAACGCATCGCAAAGTTCCGCTCGCCCAACGAATACCCATTGCCGCTATCAAGGATGGTACGAGAATGAAAAGGAAATCTCGTAATTGCATTTGTCTTTTTATTTTATTCTTCTTTTCTTTTCTTCTCTCCTTCTATTTTGCCCCCCCCCCCTCCTCTCTATCTTTCCATTAGTTTTATCAGGTCCGGATTGTTCGAGGCAAGAGTGCAATTAGCGCGGAATATCGGGAGGATACAAAAAAACGCAGCGATTAGGGTGAAACCCGTTCGTTAAAAATCGACTCGGTCTAATTTCTTTTTGTTTCGAGCTCGATTTTTCTCATCGGAAATTTCCTTTGAAAGGGGAGCAACTGCAGTTTTCGACGCGCGACATAATGCGTGTGCATAGAGGTAAAAAAAAATGGGTTCGAGTGCACGCAAACGCCGCGTCGAACATCGCGAATTCTCGAGTTAGCGCATCGAGTGGGTACACACGTTTGGGATTTCTCTACCCCGCGCATCCGTTGCTCGCGCTCCAGTACCATCATTCCTCCCGTGCAAAATTTACATTTCGAGTAGAGCAGCCAACGGTAATTTTAAAAGGAGAGGGTGGCGAGGGGCGGTGGAAGCGGGGTGGATGTCCTCCAGACGTGAATTTATCGTCTATCCCACCTCCTCTCGTCTCGGCTCACCCCTCTCCTCCAATGGGAATTTAACCGAAAATTTTCGCCACGAGCGAATAAACTAATTCGCGCGTGAAGGTACAGAGGATGGGCTAGGCACCGGAAGTGGCGATAAGAGCCGATTTCTATTATACGACCCAAATGGATTGGCCTTGTTCTGGCCGAGGGGGAGCTTTTACAAAGGTATTCTCGCAATCTCGACTCGTTTCTCGTATCTATACGAGTATTGCGAGAAAATCGAACGGCGTATCGGGCGAGATCATCTACCGCGCGAATATCTTCAATTGATACAGGAGCCATGAAAGAAGGGAGCGGAGGAGTTCAGACGTTTTCGAGATCGATTAGCGATTCGGAGCTCCTCGCCCGAGATCGATTTTGCGATTCGAACTCGTCCCACCCCCGATTTCGACCGGCGAGGGGATCGTACCGGAAATTAACGATGACGTGGTAGATACTCGGGGCTGGGAATATTATTCAGCGCCAGTTCGCAAGATAGAAATATTTGAGTTGGGTGCCGATAGCGAGAGAGTAAAAAAAATTCGTATTTTTCAATGATTACACGCAATATAGACTGGCTGTTTTTTTCTCGCTGCGCAATGCCGCAGAGTCGGACGATTCGATTCTTCGGAGAGAGACTTCTTATTATTGCAATTAGTGGCAGGGCGATAAAACTGTCTCCCGTGGAAGAAGAGAAGTCTCGTTTCTCACCGTAGTGGGCGTGTGGATCGCTCTAGGTTCGCTGCATTTATATATATTATACATATATATACGTACACACCAATGGGGAAAGATGCCGTAAAGTGAGAGAGCGCGCGAGAGGGTGAGAGAAAGATAGAGAATGAGAGAGAGAGAGAGAGAGAGAGAGAGAGAGAGAGAGAGTTGAACGAAATTCTTCCGATTCATTTTCCGTCGAGCGCACCGGTTCGCCTTAATCGAGCCGCTTTATTCGACGAATAATTCGCCCCGGCGCGCGAGCGCGACCTTAGAAAACGCCTTAATAACGCGAAGCGAATGGAACGACGAGGTATGGACGAGAGAGCGAGAGTGAGGAAAAGGAAGAGGGAAGAAGAGAGAGAAAACTACGACGACGACGACGACGCAAACGGCGGGTTGGGCGAAAAGTAAGCAAAACGAGTCCGCGGACTGGGGTTATAATACCGAGTAGCGGTATATGAAAACCGAAGTCAGCATTTTCTTGGGAATTCCGCCGGTGAGAGGAAGATAGAGAGAAATAGAATAGAGTGAGAGAGTTCTCGAAACAACGTCTTTTACTCTTCTCTTATTCTTTTTGTCTTTCGCGATCGCGATAATAGGGTAGAGGGTGCGCGAGTGGAACTCTCGTCTCTCTTCCAGTTTTATCGTTGAAATCCGTGCACGGAACGGATGAGACGAGTAATCGCGATTTTGTACCGAATCTAGATGTTTCGCGACCGTCGAGAGGAGATACATCCCTTTTTCGATATCTAAAATATCTAGTCTCCTTTTTCGAACAAAGTATCGACAACAATCGACAGCTTTATACAAATTGGAATCTCGTTAAATCAAGGCGCACGAACGAATGGCCCGACAATGAACGCCAACTCTAGAAATTGAATACAGGGGTGGTTACTACTGGCAGCGTTTCGTTCGGGAAAAAAGGAGAGAGCGAATGCGAGAATGGAACTTAACAGGATTAGCGTTGAAACAATGTCGATATCGATTGGGCAAGCCGGCTAATTAACACGTCGCGCGAATAATTAGCTATCGCTTCGAATCTGGGAGGAGACGGCAGGAGTAGAATCAGCGACAAGGGAGTTGCGTATAAACGCACGAAAACACGCAATTATAAATATATTTTACCGCGTAGTGGTATTTGGCCGGCGGAAGTGAATAATGAAAGCTCATTTTCGTTTGATAAACGCCCCGCTCGTAAATTAAAATACAATACGCGCTCGTTCGGTCGTGTGCGATGGCTTCCCATCCATTGGTTTTTGCATCCGAATTTGCCCCCGGTAACTGCTATATATCTGCATTTGTTTCTCGCCAAACGAGAGAACGTTCATTGCGGCTCCATTCGCAAATATCTCTGCTAGATAGCATAGCGTAGAATCGTTCGATACGTCGATTCGCGGTGTGCAAAACTAACCAATTACAGGTAAGAATAAAGAACCGATTGTAATGCGATTAACGGAACAGTCTCCCCTTCTCACCGCCGCTGGTCAATTACCGCGAGATTTCGCACGTTTCGACTATCCATCGACGATTAAGATGGAAACGTCGTTGTTGCCGACTACGCGTACCGTAAAATAATTTACCTAAACTTTTGGATCGATATATCCCGGGCAAGTTTCGCGTGCACGTGTCCGCATAGTTTCCCTCTCCGCGATCACTCGATTACACATCATGCGTTGCCGTGTTCTGACGCGATTTTAATTATTTAGGTTTCCTCGTCCAAGTTTTCTCGTCGATACTGTCGCGGAAGAGCACCGTTGATAAGGATTAATTAATAATTACACTCCGCGTCGCATTACGTTTCGAGAGAAAAACAACTCTACTATACAACTCTTCGTAGTCGGTTGTTCTTTTTCCGCTGTTGTTGTTCACCACTCTCGGAAAACATTTCTCGTTCCCTGGATTCGAATTCATGGGACGTTTTGGCCTCGCGAAAGTTTGTAGGTAGTTACGGCTAATTGGTGACCCAGGCGAACGAGCCAACCCCAGGCGAGAGGAGCGAGAGAGAGAGAGAGAGAGAGCGAGATAGTGGGCGCCCCCGTCTGCACGCATGTGCTTTTCAACCGGCGCTCCTGGAGGCGCGTGACCGCGTTCTTAAAACGCTTACGTATGTAGCATTTCCACTGAAACAGTGGCGAGGGGGTCGGGGGTTGGGGGTCGAGAGAGAAAGCTACTAGGAGATAACGAAGGGATGGAACGAGCGAACGGAAAAAAGTCGAGAGTTCGTTAACGTCATCGCTATTTAAAAAAGTTTAATTGCAGCTCGCTTCGTATTCGCCCGGAATGAGCGAGCAAAGAGTGCTTCAAATACATTCGATACTTCACATTCCGAGCTTATAGCAAAATTATACCGTCGAATGAAATTTCACTGGGCTCACCGCTCTGGAGAACGCGAGGATCCGTGAGAGCAGCCAGGCAGAGCCTCGATTCCTCCCGGCGATTCCCGTCGTATCCTTGAGCACGCTAAACACGCCGACATAACCCCCGATGATCTCCTATCATCTCTTCGATCGAGCGATCTCCCGGCCCCTCTCACCCCCTCCGAAATTCCCGCGCGCTCTCCGAAATATCCTCCCTTCTCGGTCAACGCGGGTGTCGTATCCGAATTTTAGGTCCTTCGCGCGAACGCGTACTACGATAACAATAACAACAACAATAACAACAACAACACGACATAAGACACCCGACCGAGACAGAGGCCGGTGCTCGACTGCCGCCGGTCCATGGGCCAACTCGGCTCGCCCGAGGGAGCCCGAGACCCGCCGAGCGACACTACGGTCCTTATTCGCGATCGAGCCGGGCGCCACGTGCTACCACGCGACGCGCGCATGCTCCCGTCCACGTGCATTGGCACCCTCCACCCCCACCGGCTCGCTCGCTCCAGCTCGCTCGCTCGTCCACGCGAGTTGTCGCGCGAGAAGCTGAAAAATTCCTCCCCCACCGAGGCCGAGAAATTGCGAACGAACCGAGTTAATCGATCCACCCCCGGCTCTTCCTGTATATTATATTTCGAGTTCGGGATATCGCACCGGCTATGCATAGAAAGCGCGGAAGCTGGAGCGGAACGAAAAATAATACAAAAATACACACGGGGTGAAGAAATATGAATTACCGTGTTGCCGTGTGCGAGGGAGAGAGGAAGGGTGCGAGAGAAGCGCGAAAGCTGCCAGGTTGGAGAACCTCGACGACGGAAATTGAAATTTCAGATCGCGCGGCTCGCGGAATCTGCCGAGCATACGAAAACACCGAGATTCTCTATCTCTATCTCGCTCCCTCTCTTTCTCTCGCTCTCTCGGAGACGGCTTCTATCCGCGTTTCGCTGAGCGCGAATCGGTTACAATGTGCGCGCGGGTGTGGATACGTATATGTGTATATTCCCACAGCCGAGGTTCACCTGAAGCGAGATATGGGATCGGAATCGCTGAGCCGGACGTCACGAGTCGCCGCGGCTCGCCGGTGCGAGCCCGAAACTCGATTAACACAACTTTCGCCATGATACGTTGATTTTTCGTTCTGTATTCCGCAGACTGCCGAATTGTTCTATTCCAGTGAAAATGAGAATAGCTGTAAAGGCGTGTATTCTTTTTTTCTTTTTGAAAAATACTAATTAAAAACAGTTTTACCATTCCGCTTCCGTGGAGAATGGAGAAATTGAATTTTTTCGACATTCGCCAAATGGAAAGTTTATCGTTTATACAATCGTTTGCTTTCACTGTATTCTTGGAAACATGGTACTCGAAATCAAAGTATATGTACGTCCTACTGATGCACGAATGCGTATGGTATAGCCAGCCGCCGACACAGACGAACTCACGCGTTGCGCGTTTGGTTCACGCATCGCTTGTAGTTCGAGTAATGAAATCTAATTCTCAATCAATTGGGAATTGACGATACGAGTTGAAGTATTCTCGAATTAGAAAAAAAATCAATGCGGAATTGATTTCTATGGTACTTTTTATCCCCGCAATTTTGCCGTATTTAGTTCGTACACGAACCTCGCGGATCGACGTTCACGCGTGTCCGAACGGAGTCGCGGCTGGTGCCGTTCGATGGCGTTCTCATCGCCGCGCGCGCTCGTTTCGCTTCTCGTATTTCGTGCGTATTAAGATATCCAGAGGAGCAGCGAAATTCCGCCACCAGCGAAAACGGAGTCCGCGAGAATTTCGCTGGAAGGAAAACTGGAAAAAAGACGGACGTCATCAATTAGAAAGAAGCCGTTGTTATCTAATCGCAAAAACAAAGGAATGGCTAGCTCGGCTATTAACCTCTGGTGTGGATCTTCGTGCGCTCTTCCTCTCTCTCTCTCTCTCTCTCTCTCTCTCTCTCTCTTTCTCTTCTCTTTTTTGCAAATGTCGCGAAAGAGACGTAATAACCGCTCTCGGCTATTATCGTCCTTCCCCCACCGACTCTTTCAACCTCGCGCGACAAAAGAAATCGGACATAAATCTCGCGAGTAATTTCGACTGACGTCGTTTCCGAAATTCTACCTCCCCTTTTTCCCTCCGTAACCCGACTCGGAATTTTAATCCTGGTTTGAACCTACGATATTCTTATGCTCTCTCGTAAGAATAAACACTAATTTGCACCTGACCAAAAGATCAGAGAAAAGCAGATTTTCGAGATTCAGGCAAGGATTACAATTTTAACTCGAGTAGTTCTTCCCCCCTGCTCGTCTCACTCTAGGATTCAACATCGATGCAGCTACGATAATTATGAGACTAAAGTTCACGCGACACGTTCGAACGAGGCAAATGGCGTTTCGTAATTTCTTGTAGTCGTCGATGCGATTGTCCTTTTAATCGCTCCATCCTTGAGAGCCGTCCTGAAGTGCGTTCGGGGCGCGGCACTCTTTGGCGCGCGCCCGCGTTATACCGGATATCCGTTGTAAACTTGGACGAAATTCTCAAGACTTTCGATCGCGACAATCTAGCGAGACGTTTATGAGCGGAGGGAGGGGGGGGGAGAGAGAGAGAGTGCAGGAGTAGACGATAAGAGGAAAAGAGAGCTCGACGAGTTACGGCATTCTCGAGTCGAGAGAGCGCCTCCGGACAATAGAAATTTTCTCGCGTATAATACACTCGGATATTTTCTCTCTCTCGGTATTCGAAATTTCGGGTGGAAAATCGGAAGGTGGAGATATCAATCGAGTTGGACGCGTCGGAGCGAGGGTGAAATACAGCGGGAAAGAAATGTGAACGGTGGTAACTGCGCCGGAGTGCTCGCTAAATGCGAGAATGTTCCCCATTCCCTTTCGTCTCTTAACTAACGCGCGTATATCGATCCCCCCGCGCGAGGAGAGAAGGGCTGTGGTCTACTAGCCCCTTCTTCGCCCCCCGCCCTCCCCCCTAATCTCGATCGTTCGAGGCATGGACGCGAGACTTTGGAACGCTTCCAAGATCGGCCCTGATTTAATGGACCGGGGTCCCCGCGTGTACGGGTCGGTGCCTTCGACCAAAACCCTTTCACCCGCCCCCAGCCCACTTTCTCACCCCCTCCCCTCCTCCTTCGTCCTCTTTACAACCTGACCGAATGTAACCCTTTATATCAGCCGAGACCGTGTAATAATTTCTGTATCGATCGTCGCCGACTTCTCGCGTTTTTCCGCTGTCTATTCTTTTTGCCTTCTCGCTTATTCCAGCTCGTTATTTATTCCTCTCTTCCTTCCAGCCAGCGTGGTATATCGATTGTCGAGCGAGATAAATCGTCCGTGAATACGCCACCGATCGTAAATTTCGGAAATTATAGACGTTCGGTGGGTGGGTTAGCCCGGGGGAGGAGAGAAAAGGCGGAAGAGCCATCTCGCGTGTCTAATAAGACAGGGCAAACTGGGAGAGGGTGTGCGTTGTGTGTATTATACCTACATATATATATATATATATATATGTAATTTCTGTACATATATATACAGGAGCGGGAGAGAGGGCGAGATCCAAAATTAACGCTCGTTTAATAGCTACCCCTCTTGATCAAGACGATCTCCCCTTCTAGGTCGGCCGTCGCCACCTAATCGAGCGCGCGTGATGGACAGATTGAAAGGCCGGAAGAAGTCGAACGCGGGAGACGACGCAAACGAGGATAAATGGATAACCGATCCTCGGGCGAGGGGAAGGAAAACGCTGGAAATCTCGCGATCGATGGGTCGTTGGAGGGCGACAAAAAAAAATACCCTCGAGTTGGGTCGAAATTGACTAGGAGCCCGGATCGCGCCTAGCTCCTATTAATTCGAATTTTCCCCCGAGCATTCGTCATATATTCGAATCTATCTTGTCGTGAGATATTACGCGCGCGTATGCTAATCGCCGCGAGATATCGAACGGTGCGTCGACGCACGCGTGTACACCGATGTTATTCACTCCGGTCGGACGATACGTTATCGTTGACGTAATTACGTTTCAGCGCTCCTACCGCGCCACGTTCGCCACCCTCCCACCCCTGTTACGCATACCGGCGTAATCCTCGCACCTCCCTCCTATTCTCTTCGCGAGTTCTGGACGAGACGACATTTTCGGGTGAATATATCAAAGAAGATGGCAAATCTCGCGCTATCGTTTTGTTTCACGATACAATCCCCTCGACGAGAAATACTCGCTCCGGTTAACTCTCGACGCTATTTTCGACAATTTTCGCGCGAACGGGATTACACCGAGGGGTTGATGAGGAGAGGCAACGGGGGATTCTCGAAAACGGGTAACGCCCGGTGCATTAGGGCAAAGTGGTCGGCGCGGTGCGATTACGTGAATTACCGCTCGAGCTTTGCCTGTTTTTGGGTTTTAATAGCGGCGTGAAACAGAGGAGATTCAAGAAAAAGAGAACAGCGAGAGACTAAACAGGCGGGCGGCAACTACCGTTTGAAATCCGTATTTAATTACTCGCCTGAGCGATCAAAATACGAATTTATATTGTACTCTAAAGAGCTCGAACGTGAGATCAAAATTCAAACGTAGAGATTTTTAACAGTTGAAATCGTCGCTTATAAAACATTGGAATTAAAACGCGCATATGTGCTTTATCGAATATAAATTGTAGATTCCCACGCGCGATTATCGACTACGCCCGAGTGTCGAGCACGTACGAGCAACGTCATCGCTTGTATTCGGAACCGCGCGTTTTGCGATTGGTAACGTCGTTACGTAATGATAAAATTGCTAAATCAACTTTGCGAACAAGTTGTCAAAACTCTGATTCGGAAGCCAAGAGAAATAAAAAATGCATTTCCATTCTTTTATGAATGAAATTAGGAGTTTTGGTGGACATTTCGAAAAAAATTTCTCACTCGACTACATTTTGATAGTAAAATTATTTTGTATTATCGTGGCTGGCTCGTCGAGTGGAACACTATAGGGAGGTGCCGTCGGGCCCTCGGCTTAGTGCCTCGCGCCTCGTTATTCCTGATTTAGAGATTTAACGTGACGAGGGCGAAATGCTCCCTTCCACCGCATGCACACACGTATAACGTACCTACATGCTAGCAACCGACGCGTCGTGGATAATCAGTTTCAGCCCCAATTAAAATTTACAGTGAGTAGAGAAACGGTAGCAAACGAGTAGTAAAAATAGCAACTGTTGACAAATTTTTTAAATTTTATTCTTACGAAAGTTCATTTTCGAGTGTGAGTTTGCCGTGCTCAAAGGGCAAAGCGTTTTTATGACATATAAAAAAGATTTACTCTATTTTTAATTATTCACTCGCCCGTATTAAAATTATTTTACATTTGGCAAACGGAATAAGTAAACTTGGAAAGAAACATTTAATAACGAAGAACTCGGGAATACGATTTTTATTCTGTCTCCGGTCGCACGGTTTCTCGAGTTTCGTTATCCTCGCGTAGATAAGATGCTTGCGAGGCGTGTCGAAGACCGAACTTGGAGAGACCCGGCACGTCGATAATTACGCATAACTGAGAGATTTGATCGCGTCGGCATTGTGCCGTAAGTGTATAAAAACACGATGGGTCGACCACTGGTAAGCTCATTCGAATTCTGACAATTAACAGCAACCTCGCTGAAGCACAAAATCGAGAGAGAACACAATCGCTCCAAAGATGGCTAGACGGTACAACCTCCTCGCCGCTCTCGTATTGATTGCTCTCTTCGCAAACGTACGTATACCAAAACTAAAAATTAAAACTCGTCGCTGTCTACAAATAAACGGAATACACGTTTCTAAATCTATCTAATTTTCTCCAAAGATCAATGGAACGGTAATTCACTCGTTTCTGGACAAAGTGCAACTTCCCGTGTTGGCACAGCACACGCACAACTCCGCCTCGTCGGCGGCGAGTGCGTTCTCTCAATCTTACCAGGGCATGAGGTCCTACTTCCAGAACCTCGGACAGCAGCTACGGCTTTCGAATCGACCGAGCATTGTGCAACCAGGCTACGAACCTATAAGGCCGCTCGCCAGTGTCGTTCCAGGTGCTGTATATAACGGCGCGTCAAACGCATACGCGAGCGGCTCCTCGTACGCCGGATCGGGCTCCGTCGCGTCCCCGTACGTATCACCCGTCGTTTATCCAAACGTTTATCCTACGATCGGTAGAGTCTCGCCGAGTTCGGTCGACAGGGTCCAGGTATTGCCCGACGTATACGCAAGTCTGTCGAACGATCCGCCTAGCGTCCCTAGCGGCACGAGCGTCGTATCTAACCCCGGCGTGGTTCAAGTAGTACCGAGTGGAGTTCCCGACGTGGTACAGGTCGCGGACCCGGGCGTCGTTAACGTCGCGAACAACGGCCTTCCTAACGTACCACAGGACCCTGGCGTGGGCGTTAACGTAGTCAGTAACGATGTGAATAACGTCAATGTGGTGAACAACGACGTACCGAGCCAGGTCCCGGTGGTTGTCGATCCCGGCAATGCCGTTAACGTTGTGAACAATGTTCCTAATGTAGTTCAAGTCGCGAACGCCGGTAATGTTCTTAACGTCGCGGACGGAGAAGTACCCAATGTATCACAGGCCGCCAGTGCCGATAATATCGTTAACGTGAACAATGCTAGGC
This sequence comes from Goniozus legneri, assembly GCA_003055095.1. Taxonomy (NCBI): domain Eukaryota; kingdom Metazoa; phylum Arthropoda; class Insecta; order Hymenoptera; family Bethylidae; genus Goniozus; species Goniozus legneri. The sequence goes on from NCVS01000913.1 coordinate 613,523, forward strand.
CTGTACCACCGAATTTCTATCCCTCCGCTCCGGCTCAAGTTGTGCCATATCCAGGAGCGGGTATCAGCGTCGTGAACGACGCCGGTCCAGTTGTGTCTCAGGACGTTCCATCTTCGTTCTTACGCGAAGGTTCGAGCGTCGTTCAAGTCGCAGAGCCCGCTCCGTCGGCTATCTTGCAAAGCGAACCAGTCGTCGCTAGTGTTCCCGCAGCGGTTCAAGTTTCGGACCCAGCAGATGTGGTCGGCGTTGTGGACGACGCTGGACCCGTCTTGGTGCCATCTAGTGCCAGTATCGACGGACCCAGCGTTGTTCAACTCGCCGACCCCGCTCCGGTTGCTGTCTTGCAAGGTGGGCCAGTAGTCGCTGGTGTTCCCGATGTGGTTCAAGTTTCAAACCCAGAAAACGTGGTCGGCGTAGTGAACAACGCTGGACCCGTCTTGGCACCATCCAGTGGCTACGTCGACGGACCCAGCGTTGTCCAGGTCGCAGACCCGGCTCAAGTTGCCGTCTTGCAAGACGACCCATCCGTACTTGTTTCCAATGGTCCAGGTGTGGTGCAGGTTGCGAATCCGAGTAATATCGCGAGTGTAGTGAACAGCGACCTACCGAGCGTTGTTCAGGAATCGAACCCGGCCAATGTCCTCAGTGTTGTTAACAACGCTCAACCTGTTTTGGTAGGCGGACCAGTCGTCGGTTCCTATTCCCCCTAACCGGGTGTAGTAAAATCAATTGTCGAAACGTCGCGTGTAACGTCGGAACTTACCTGTGACGTCGAGCGTTTGACCGAGCGGGAAACCGAGAGTACCCTAACGTACGTAGTACCGATTGTCCTGTCCAATGTTCCAGTTATGTCAGGCCTGGTGCCCGGTCTGGCCGTTAACGGCGCCCAGGGCGCGCTGGCGAGCGCCGACGCGGAGGCGCAATCCGGAGCGAGCAGCGTTGGAGGTGTCGGCGGTATATTAAGATAAAATGAGAAAAACTCAAATTCTCTCCCGTAGTCTCTGTCTTAAAAAACTTTATGAAAAATCTCGATATGTAGCATGAATTTACTCGAAGGAATTTATAAACTCCAAATTCCAAAACGATCAATTGCTTTATTTTTTTCATATTCCCCTTTCCATCGATTTTTCATTTCACGTCTCATTTGAAAATTTCTGCGTCGTTACGGATATCGTTTCCAGTTATTCGCTATTTAAATGTCAAAAAGCGAATTCAATTATAATACCAGCGTTATTTTACATATAATACGAAATCGGGAACGACGATATTAAACGTTCGATAATAATAGCGGGACGCGAGAGCGCGCGGTAAACGAAATATAAATTTGTCGCGGGCGTGTCGCTGGCAATGGCGAAACAATAAAATTGCGTCGATAAAATACCATGTACACTGGGAATCCGAATAAAATGAAAACTATACACGTGGAAAAAAATACGAAAAAAAAAAGTTTATCGCCATTCGGGGACGTTAATTTAACGACGAAATGAAGGTGTTATCGCATGATTCGATTCTGTCGGCGTTATTTTTATCGCACTATTCCTCCACGGAGCTTTATATCGAGGGGTGATATATAATCGAGCGTGAAGCGTCATCGCGATAATTAGGTACGCGCTCGTTCATCGTGCGTATCGGGACTCGCGATTCGCGCATCGACTCGCATTTAACGGCTTCAGAACGTATACAACGTACGAGCTAAACAATGAGTATCGTGGTTGGCGAGCGGACTAGGAGAGACAGAGAGAGAGAGAGAGAGAGAGAGAGAGAGAGAGAACGCGTAACCCATCCATCTCGCGTCCGATGAGAATGGATAGAGTCGGGGCCACGCGCACGCGAATTTTGCATAACTCGGTTTGCACGAGAGCGTCGGCCGTTGGCTACGTGAGCGGAATGACGAGTCGCGAGGGTTACGCGCGACCGCGTCACGCCGTCGCGTCGTGTCGACTCTAACCCTCCCGCGCTCTGTATTTTTTCATTCAATCCGCGAAATGGTACTAGTACTCCTGACGGAAATGCTATTTAGATTTCTCTGCCCATTGCGCGATTCTTTCTTTGAAACATATATTCTCGCTCGCACACCGAGAAAAATTTGCGCATCTACTACAAACGGAAGTTTCGTTGTTACCAACTTGAATTTGGCTCATAAGAGCGAAACTTTGCCGTCGTGATGATTATAAATAGCCATTACGGATGGTGACTATTTTCGTACGATATCAGTCACCGACCTTTTTCCTCGTTTTAGGCGGAAAGTTGGAAAAATGTTGAAGAGAATCGTTCGGGTGCGTATAGTCGTGTCGCGTAGCAGGGTCATAATACGCGATTAATTGAGCGTGTAACGTAGGGTTTTCGTGAATGCTACTGTTACGTTCGACGGAGATTCGATTAACGATAACAGCCGTGCCTCCCGTATTTTATCGAACGCGTCATATAAAAGCGCATTAGGAATTAAAGTTTTCTCGTTAAATGCCCATTGCCATTTTTACTTTTTTCTCTCTTCCTTCCAACGACGAACGTGTAACAAGCTCGTTATCGATGCGCGATTGCTCCGAGGACCTCGAAACTTTCTCGCGCGTAATTCCTTTTAGTCGCTCAACCATCGCTTTCGTCAATTTACCTTTTTCTCTGTTCTTCCCTATGTCAAACTTTTTTTCATTTCGAGTTGGACGTTAAGCTTCCCGTGCTTATCAATACTCGTTCAAGCGAGATTTCGTATTCCGTTCGCGTTTCATTTCTTCCGGAAGAAAAAAAAAAAGAATATTATTCCCGAACAAGTTGAAATTTTTTCTCTCCTCTACCGCGGTAATTCCCGGAAGATGAGGTTTTGATTTGAGTTTATCAAGCGACATTCCGGAAATCCAGTCTCGATCGGGGGGCTGTGGCCCGTTCTCCAAAAAATAATTGAGCGCATTCGGCGAGCGCGCTCGTCGGTGCCACTCAATTTCGTACAGCGCGGTGATTACTGTATCCTATTAAGCCGGCAATTTGGTTGAATGGTCGTTCAACGCAAAGTCTCCTCTCTCCCCTCCCCTCTCGTCCCATTTAACACGCCCTTCCGCGAAATAACGCGAGTTTCGTAAACTCGTCCAACTCTATTTATCGCGCCGATCATTATGCTTCGTTCGAAAATCGTAGTTCCGGATTTGCGGTTTAAAATTGCATATTTTACGCTGATTCGCGCGATGTCGCAACGATCAGCTATTTTTCCGAGCGTGATGTCGGGAAAAAGGGCTGTAATCGGACTGGGTGGTCAACAAAAAGAATGCAGTTATTTACGGCCGTGAGTAGCATGCGTTTATTTATTGATAAAATTCGTTTTTTTGCGTTGCCGCGAACGCGACAGTATAATGTTCTGTACAAACACATAATAACAGGGAAGGAAGACGAATAAATGGGTGATAATAATGGATATCTCTTTTTATGGAGGTACTAGCGGTGTATTAAAAATATAGGAGGTCCTAAAAAGTTGCCAGAGTAAGTTGTTCGTCGGAGAGATCATGCGGTTGGGTGGGTTGAGGTAGATGCGGTGGTTCGTCGATGTTTTAGTAGTGTCCACCCCATCCGTGTACGAGTCCACCAAGACCCGCGTGACCAGCGGCGATGCTACCGGAAGGTCCGGCGATGAGAGCCGGGGCGGCGATGGGTCCTGCGAGATGGGCGGGTCCTGCATGGGGTCCAGCCAAGACAGCGCCATAGCCTCCTGGAGAGAAAGACGTGTAGTTGATCGTTCAACAAGAAATTTCTTTCGTTAGATTTACTCGAGTTAATTCATTCAATTTTCTTAATTCTGATATTTTCATTGGTTAATTGAAAAACATTTATAAATAAGACTATATATAAATTATTTGACAAAATGTCAATAAATTGGTACGTGATTTGAAAATTACACTGGCTCATAGAGCCACCGTTATTTCGAAAATCGACTCACCGTTCCATCCCCATCCATGACCCAATCCATGTCCAGGCCAAGCTCCCCATCCAGGAGTTCCGTATCCGACGGCGGTGTGGCCAGCTACGCTACCGAGAACAGCGGAGGGTCCAGCGACGGCGCCGGTGACGAGTGCGCCGTGGTCGACGGCTCCGGAGATTCTGGCAGGTCCGACGACTGGTCCGGCAAGGGCGGAGGGTCCGTTCGCTGGTCCAGCGAGGGCTGCTGGTCCCAGGACGGGTCCGGCAAGGGCCGCTCCGTGTCCGATGAGACCGGACGGTGCCGCGGCGGCCACCGACAGGCAAACGGCCAATACAACGCTGATTGTCTTCATGTTCCGGCTGGTCCTGAGGTGCTCGTACGACTTGCTGGTCGAAGCTGATGTGATGTCGACTGGTCGATCACCGGTAGCTTTTATACGCCGTCCACACGGTCGCTCTTTTACAACCCCGCTTCAGGGCGCGGCCCGGTAACACGCCAAACATTCTATCTATCTCGTAATCGTCTGTCTCCCTTCAATCCACTCCGCGTTCTTTCTTATCATTAAAAATCACCGCGTGCCGGTGTCACCATGCTCGTAAACGCCGAGCGGCTCCCCATAGGTCACGGCGATTCGATACAACGGTTCGCCTACTTTTTTTCCGTTCGGCTATGCTCTTTTTATCGTCGTCTCTCTCGCTCCTCCGGTTTACACCTTCGTACTTGAACCAAAGCGAATCCGGCTTCCATTGTCGTGCACCTCTCGTGCGTTCCAACGAGATTGACGTATAACGAGAGGAGGCGGGTAACTTCGTTTAACGACACCGGCAATTTCTCGGACACTTATTTTTTTTAATCCCTCTACGATAACGCTTTATTGTCGTGTAGATCATTACAGATTCGCTATCTCGATAATAAGTTGAAAAATTTTTTTTCATTCCGTTGAATAATTTTTCCAAGGCCGTTCGAATTTATCGGTAACCTTGACGAGAAACGAAGAATCGCACAAGATGAGCTTGACACGCGCCTACTAGCGAGACGCAAAGTCGCGTGGGCACCGCGTTGTCCGATATTATTCCATCGGGTTTGCCCACGTGCGCAAACACCCAGGTATTATTGTTTGCGGAATGAGGATCTCGATTTCTCGCCGTCGAGGTGATACGTCGGGTTCGTAACGGATCACCGAACGCGACGCCATGAATCGCACATTCAGAGACACACGATTATCGATGATAAGCCTCGCCATGGCGCAAAAATACTCGAAGAATGCGACAGTAATTTGCGAAATGTCGAAGTTATATCGATGTCGCTCTCATTTTATTCGTTGTAGAATATTTTTAATCACTTAATTTTTGGAAATATGAAATATTAAAAAATGAAATGAAATAAGCGCTGCCAAATAAGCGTGGCTTAGTTTCATGTATATTTATATTCAGTTGTATAAAGTTTTATTTTCAACAATTTTTCATTCATTATTTTGTAATCTGAACACTCCATATGAGTTTCCATGCTACGTCAAAATGACACGGTTTGTAAATACAAGACCAAAAAATATTCCCACATACAAGTACATAGTGGAGTGCAATCTCACTATATTTGAAATATGCGAATTCCAGCGCTCACATAGAATTTCACTGGTCCGGTTGTCGAAACACTAGCTTTAATTCGTACAAATTTCGAATATTCCGGTACGATGGGATCGAATTGTCGCGATTTTATCCTCCGCGGACAATAGGAATCTGATTACGCGGAAAAAAATGTATAAGAGGAAACTCGATTGTTCGTGACGCAACAGTCGTCACCAGGCCTCTATGATATTTTTTTTTTTTTGCATTTTGATTCGTGCATACCGGAGTTATAAATTTGCATGGTAGTGTATCTCCCCCTGTCACGGTCGAATGAACGCTCGACGCAAGTTCAACTGCCCACTCGACGGGGGTCTAACTCATTCCCGTTTGCCGGCAGTTATAAAAGCTCGGACGCGAGCAGCTTGCGCGACAATCATGTCTCGCGTCGCGAATGGCCCAAACGAGATCCCTCGCCGAAGCGCGAATCGATCCCCTTCTTTCTCGCTTATTTATATCTATATTCGTCATCTTATCCGTCGAGTTATATAGGCACCATACTCGCGCGACTGTCAAACGCCTTCGCTATATCGTCAACATCTTCATCCCCTTCTTTCCTTCCAGCTGCTCTCCCCCACCCCCGGATACTCCCAAACACCCTCCGGGCCATCATCCAGCGCATGCATTAGAAGTGGAGTGTCGTTAAAAACGACGCCGCCCGACATCGATCTCCCGCCTGTCGCGAATCCGACGTTGACGTCATACCGAAACGAAATGACACAGAAAAGGGAGACACGACACGAGAGACGGAAATCGTCATGTGAGTAGAATTCTTTTTTTTTTTTTTTATTCCAAATATCAAACATATTTTTTTAATCCTGCGAGCAAGAAAGAAGAAGAATAAGAAAATTCGAGTTTTTAATTAAGGACGATGTTAACGTTTCTCGGAATACTTGTATATTAATTTTTGCGTATTTTCTTGTCACATTTCGGGCGGCTGATAAATGTCCGATAAAAATAACCGGAGACATTTCTCGTTATCAACGGTACCCGGTAGTCGGGCGACATACGCCGATCGCCGTGTGATTTACAGACCGTTTCAAGGACGTATCTATTACACGCCACACTCCCGCGTACCCGTATCAAGACAGGGACAAGAGTAATTATATTTTTTACGCAACTATACTACGAGGGTTATAAATTTTTATTCGCCATTACGTTAACGCAACAATTTCCAAAAAAGAAAAACGAGCGGAGAAGATTAAATAAAGATTTACGTAAACACTAGTGGCAGTGGTACTGTTATTCGATTACTAATGGATTGGCATACCACGTTATAAAGTCCTGAAACTGCTTTCGGCCAAGAGGATTATGGCGCATCCCGCTTCCATCAGCGCCTGATTTGCGAACGCGCGCATTTTTTCATGCCTCGACGATTCTCCATCTCTCGTCTTTCGACATTTCAATATAGGCGCGTCAATGTTGCAAATGTTATGTCCACACCGGACAAGTCTCAATGACTGTCATTAAAGAGGAGAGAAAGAAACGCAACTGAGGAATATGGATTGCGCGTCTCGTAGGCGCAGCGCGTATTGTTAATAACGCGACTCGATACTCGATGAATTTCCCGCGGGTAAACAGCGAGAAAATATGTAACATAAATTTTAACGGCGAGCCGAAAAATCGTTTCGCCGTGGGCGAAATTCACGACGTGGTTACGACGGACGTAAATTCCTTCAGTTCGACGTTTCGCCAAATTCGCCCGGAAAAACCAATTAATCCAATTCGCAAGCCACGAACATGCAAACAATTCGAGCCCCTGTAATTGGCTGTCGATTTACGATGCCAATTTTTGAGCCATCCGAACATTTCAAATAAGCCAAACGTTAATAAAAATTAATAACACTTTCGTGTGTGCTATCTTTTTTCAATGATGCGCAGTTCGATCGAATCGCTCGGACTCCATCGCTGAAGTACGCCAACCATTAAAACGATTTTCGCATCGTCCGTTAGTGTCATTTCGGTATGAAATACGCATCGAAGCCAATTTACCTCAAATTAATTCGAAAATTTCCCACAGCCGAGGTTTTTTTTAACGTGCAATAAAATCGCAATTGAAATAAAAAACGGTCGTGCGCGATCCCTCGAATTTGGCGGTTACCAAGAGAGAAAAGTGAATCGATTATGAACGAAACATTCGCAGTCTGGAACACGTCGAGCGATTTTCATTGATATCCGCGAGGTTTCGGAATGAAATAGCTGCGGTGCTCGTATGTACGCTCGCGATCGTTTTAAGGCCGTGCGCAGGTGGGGTGACCTTTCGGAATTTGCGAGCTCGCGCGCGCGCACAATGCGCCGTTACGCTCGTGCCCGATGATGCAAACTCGGAGATAGAGTAACCGGAGAGTCGGAGGAGAGAGAGAGAGAGAGAGCAGAGGGAGCGAGATTACAGAGAACTGCGGCGCACGTCGAAGTTACCTCCGTGAGATGCATCGCGAGGAGAGGGAGGCTGAGAGGGAGAGAGAGAGAGAGAGAGAGAGAGAGAGAGAGAGAGGAGGGAGTGGGACGAACGCTCGGGACACGATTTTCCCATGGCACTCCGAGTTAGCCAATGTCAGTCGAATCGGGGACGACTGTAAGTGCCGGAGCGAACAGGGGGTTGGGCTGGCAGAAGCTCGTCCGGGACGAGAATACGATCGCGTTTCGGTTCGTACGATTTTCATCGGACCGATTCGTTATCGCCGTAACGCTCCTCTAATCCCTTTACATTTTCGTCCGAGAGCCCCGTTATCCGGATCGCTTCTCGGCTGTTTCGCGAATGGCACCGCGGTCGCTCGTAACGCCCGAACAATATTTATTATTGCGTCAATTTCGCGCGAACGAACACATCGATCGCGATCTCGCTGTTTACCGCGTTTCGATCCAGCGCCTAAGTGGCTGCCACCGAACGCTCGAGTCACGCGCGCCAACGACCTTACCCTTTACCGTCGCTCGTAAAATATCGCGGCGGTACGGTGCGCCAGGAGTTATGATATACGCCGTGTATTAGCTCATCGTACGTGTACCGCGGAATTATCGATATCGAAATTTATCACGAGATGGTACTCGCATACACAAAACAAGTTTATTACAGACACAACGATCGTACAAAGAATTATCGCTAAGCTTTATTCGTAAAATCATAGAATTATAACAGAACGTTAGAATATGAAAATTGTCCGATTCCTGACGAAATTTCCCAGCCGCTTTGTCGACTTCCATCTCTAATAGTGACCGTGGTGATGGCCGGCGTGAATGGCGGCGCCGAATCCGGCTCCGTGGGTGGTTATCTTCCCGGATGGTCCGGCTATGACGGTCGCGCCCTCGTGAGGGCCCGAAACGGCCGCCGCTCCGGCGTGCGGTCCCGCTAAAACGGCTCCGTGAGTGGCCGGACCCGAGACTACCACTCCGTGTCCGGCGTGACCCCCGTAGTGACCCCCATAATGACCTCCGGCGTATCCAGCGTAACCAGCGTATCCCCCGTATCCAGCGTAACCTCCGTATCCGTGACCAGCACCGGCGTAACCTGCATCGAAGATTTCATATTTTTAAACTCCGATATCGAGTATAGCTCGACCGAAATTTTCTCCCGTTCGTTCTGTCCCGTCTCCTTTAAGAGCGCGCCTCGTCGCTCTCACGTTCCGCCTATTTGCGCAGGAGTCGTCGCCTCGCTCATAAAATCAGACGTAAGAGCTCCCATTAAGAAGGCGCGAACGGAATAGTTATACCTGTATATACATCCTTTTTCTCCCCTGTTTCGAGCTCATCGGCTATTCCTCTCGTCGGATGGAAAAGTTCGCTGCCGCGATTTATTCTCGTTCTACGGCTGTAGCGAAAGAGTTGGAGAAGAACACGAAAAAATACTCACTGACTGCGGGTCCGGCGTAGTATCCACCGTCGTAGTCACCGTAACCCTCGACGTGAGCCGGTCCGGCGACCGAGGCGGTGACAACGGCCGGTCCAGCGACCGCGCCCGAGACTTTGACGGGTCCAGCGACGGAACCGGAGAGATGGGCTGGACCGATCGCTGGTCCTCCGACCGAGGTAGCTCCTACGTGGGGACCGGCGACGTGAGTCGATCCGAGGAGAGGACCGGCGATGGCCACGCCATGCCCGTAGCCACCGTAGCCACCGTAGCCACCGTGTCCGTAAGCTCCGTGACCGTAGGCCCCGTAACCAGCGTATCCTACGTGCCCTCCGTAGACCGCCTCGCGTAGCGTCCTCGATACCGGACTAGCTGCCACCAGCCCGATCAAACCAACTGCAATAACCTTCGAACAAGATTTTTTTTCCCTCTCTCAATTATTCCAGCGCGAATTATCGAATCGTCGTTACACTGCCATTCTTTTTTTTAATCCTATTTTTTTCGTACATGAACGAATTAATCGAGGAATGTTAAATATTTGAGCTTCACCATGGATACCGTTGTTATTTTTTGGGGAGAATCCTCGAAAAAAATTCGTTCGGGATTTCCACTTGTATATCGAGAAATGGTATTCGTTTGAACGAGGGTGGGTATGAAATTTCACGTTTCACGTTCTCCCGGGCACGGAGATAGTATGAAATATTCTCGCTCGCGTACACTGGCACACTTCCGTTTTACTTACGAGGGTATTCATGTCGCCGATCGTCTATTGTCGAGTCGTTTCGTATTGTGACGCGCGCCTACCGGAGTATCTTATATACCAAACGGCTGAGGTAATCCTCCTCCTTAGCCTCCCTCCTCCTCACCTGGCGATTCGCGCCCTCGCTTCGGGATCCCTTTCGAATCATATCCGTTGGACGGCTCGTGAGCCAGGCGAAAACCATACCCCCTCCAGGACTGCACCCCGCGCAATTCTCGGGTACTACTCTCGCAAGGAGGTCACGGCGTACACACCCACCCCCGGTTTTTAAAAGCGCGTCGCGACCTTCCGTGCGACGCGAGACCGTAACGAGTCTCTTGCAAACGTAAACAATAACGATAATCGTGCGCTGCGTTCCGCCAGCGATTTCGCTAGAAAAATTTCATCTCCCCCGCTTGCGAAATACCTCTTTTTTTCATCTCCTCGGTACGTCGATTCAATTTATTTATTTATTTATTTATAATCCGTGCTTTTCGCCTCGCTATCCGTATAATTTTTGCGATTCATGGTGATTGCGCGGTTTTTCGTTCATTTGGCAAGCTCGTTAAAAATTTGAAAGAAAAAAAACGTTCTCCTTTTCGAGCTCGAGTGATAATGACCGCGCTGGAACAAAAGAATCGATTTTGCCGAATCGATTCTCTTTGTTATATCGGAATATCTCGATGCATCAATGTGGGTGAGGCTGCGACTGTTTTTTCTCCCCTCGGAGCAAATCGAGCCGAGATAGAGATAGCGAGCGATCGGTAGAAGGGCAACGGAGCTCTTAACACCGACGAATATAGATAAATTTTCATTTGCGCGCGCGCTCGGCTAACGTGGTGAACTTTATTGTGTCGGAGCACGCGGCTCGTTTGTTACAATACCACCGACTCGTGGGGATCGCGCGCGCGGCAAGATCGATTTTCTCACGAGCAGTTGCTCCGGTATATTCGTATATGGGCGAGACGCGATACGAGTATTAACCGATAGAATTTCGCTGTAATTTTTACTGCCCATACGTAACGAAATGATTTGCATAACGCATGCTACGCCTATCCGCCGTGCGAAATGGCAAACGACGAATTTTAATCGACTCGTGTGGATTTCGTTCGCTATTAAGTTAGACTCGTGATGTCTGCTTTTACGACCGCACGGCGAACGAGTCGAGAGCACTCGCGTAATTTCTCCCGCGAATGAAATTCATTTTTTACATCGAATCGTACGAGGCTTGTTCGTTCTCCCGATGCGAACATTTCGAAGTTGAATAATTTACAAGACCCCAGCGGTTATTATTTCTCCTCTCGGAATGAACTGTCGCGTTCGCTAATAACAAGCAAGTTAAACTCGAGCGTAACGTTCGATAGTTCTCTTACGTTAATGTCTGGCATTAAAAATTTTTCTCTCCCGACGGCGCAACTAAACAATCGTTAATAACGAGTTTGGGTAGCGGAGGTTCCATTACACGGCGCGAAACTGATCGCGCTAATCGCGCTGTGTAATTAATCTAATGTCTTTGACCGCGCGGAAGAGGGATCCGCGGGGAGCTCGCAGTGTGCAGGGGCCCCGTGCCACGACCTTTACCCGACTCTCGCGATTGCCCTCCTTTATTGTGCACTCGTGCGAGCTCCGCTGAACTCCTATTATAATTTATATGCGCTCGAGCGAAAGTATTTCGAGTTCTCTTTCGAAATGAATCGTGAAATGAATGAGAAACGGAATGAGAAAAAGAAGAGGAATGAGCGAGTCGACTTATTAATTCGTCCCACGCGAGCTAACGTCTCAATTATAACGTTATGAAACGCCCGTGTGGATGAGTCAGGAGCGTCAACGAGAAAAAAAAAAGAATTTTTCGCGATGGGTGGACGGGGTAAAAGTATGCGCCGAGCCCGGGGTACGAGAGCGTGATCGATGCTAATGGTGAGACTGACATTTCGAGTTACTCGATGGCCGCGGAGTTACCACGGAGTTCTCGGGAGTTCAGCGCTGAACCGTCGCGAAACGATTGCACTTTTTTTTTCGACTCGGTGTTTCTATACGCGGTATTAAAAGCCACCGGTCGCGTGCACGCGCGTCACTTTTGTCGCTTCTCGTAGAAAAAAAAATGAGGGAGATGGAGAGACGCGATTTTTTCAGTTATAAGAGCGATTTAGGTACGCTGCCGAGACTTACTCGATCATCCATAACTTCCGATTCTATCTCGACTGCATTCCGTTGGATTGCCTCGCGTTATTGAGCGAAACGATTAAAAAGCTCGAGGATAGAGAAATTGCGAAAGTAAGGTCGCGGATGATTGCTGTTTATCGATTGGGAATAGCGCTATCGAGGATTTTTCCGTTTCGCGGACGTTTCTCGGACGCGGTCGACCTTGGCCGCAAAACCATAACGTGCGTAGAACGCGTCACGATGTGACGTAGCACCGTGAACGGAACAACTTCGCTGGGAATATATCGATGCGCGCAGCGTCTCTTCGTACACCCTCGTGAGTGAAAGGACCACGCCTCGTTGTATCCGGCGCTAGAACACGTCTCTCGAGTGGTTTATTTCATACTCGCGTATTACATCTGCGCCGTATATTTATCCGTCTCTTTTCTATCCGCTGTCACCAGAGTATATACATTGCGAAAGGGCACTCGATCTGTGAGCTCAAACTAGGATCAATACTAGTTTCTCCTGTGTGTTTACACGTTATTGTCATCCAATTTTCCTCGCGGGATGAAAATTAGTTAATATTTAACCGTTGAAAAATAAAAAAAAGACGATTCTTACGGATGGATGTACGTTACTACTACAACAACATTTTCGATAGTCGGAATTTTTCATCTCCCTTTCCTCTTATTTTTTATCTATCGGTTGCATATAACTGAGCTGTAACATAAATGTTTTAATCCGATCTTATAGCCTAGCGACAGGATGTGGTCGAACACAATGTTTCTTGGCCATTGGTAGTAAAGATCACGGATGTAGCATTAATTTTGATCTAGGACCACTCCTAGCCGCAATAAAATGCCACCGGGTGTTCGGGAATGCGCTTACACGGTTAATGTTCCAGAGGTTGTTCGTGCATCGAAATTCACCTCGACTCTGATTTGTAATTCAGCTTGACTTATCGAGAGCGATGATAAATGTAAAAAAAGCGAGTTTACAACTTTTTTAATATTTCGAATATTTTCCGCAAACAAGGCCTCACGATTGGATGAATCTTTCGGTATATCACTTTAAATGTGAATTTATTCGACGTGTCTATCAATTTTCAAAGTTTGTATGAAAATTCTTTCTTTTTTTTTTGTAACAACTCCATGTTGCGTTAACTGGTTGAATTATACATTTCGATCGAGCAACAAAGCGTAATGATCGAATTTTTGTCGTTTTAGTTTTTTTTAGCGGTCTCTTTGACGATCCCTTTGCGCAAAAGTGATTCTATCATCATTCGCAAATTTTATCGTTTATCGACAAACTAAATTTCAATTGAATGCAACGATTGAAATTCAAAAAAATATTGCATATAGATCTATGACGTGTAACAAAGCGAGAGACAGAGAATGAGAATTTAAGCGCGAGAAAAGCGAGGACTAGAAATCGCCATTCTCGCTCGTCTCTGTAACTACTCGATCGAAAAAGCTTGCCTGTGTGACGTTCGCGGCCGAAAAAGGATTGAGAGTTCCTTTGTCGGTCGCTCGCACAGACAGGACTCGTGAAGATAAAATAAAAGCGGAGCAGGACCTTTCATCGCCTTTATTCCACATGCCATCGCAAATTTTGCAAATCGCGCTTCAGCCCTTCAATTTCATTTTTACTCGTTTGAGACTCTTTTTTCAGAAATAAGAATAGTTAGATAGCAGCAGAGCTTTTTGCGCGCTTTTAACGAAACGATTGATGCGCGCCTTGGTAAACAAATAAATCGCAACGCTACTAACGCTTTCACGACGAAGCCGACAATTTCAAGGATTTTCTCGGTAACCGAAGGAATAAGAGCGAAGAGTTGCTCTTTCGTTGCCGCTGACGACCAAAGCGATATCCTGAGATGCGAATTGATAAACGGATTTGCTCGACAAAATATCACGGATTATGTGGGATAGAGTATTCGCATGTGCGAATGGATTACTCTCCTTCGGAAAATCAAGTTGTGAATTTTATCAGTCGACAAAATTCATCTTCTTAACTTCACTCGAGTTGAAAAATAAGCCCTTATTCGATTTTCGAAAAATTGGTTTTCATTAGAAAATGACTAATTATAATCGGACGGATTTATTACGAGCCATGATTTTAATCTTTTTAATCTTCGTACTAGATATAGCGGTGCATATTAGATCCAAAATGAAAATGAAATGTATATTTATTTAGCATACCCGATTATATGGAGAATAACGATCGATCTACAGTAAATAATATTATATGTAATCGGCATATGGTTTTCGACAATGGCGTCTATTAAACGGTATTATTGCACGAAGAGACCGTTCAATCACGAACGAACAGATTAACGATGGCCTATTTGGTACAACGATCACAGTACGATGATCGAATCACCGATGTTCTCGGACGACAGTACTCACGAAGTTTATTCACGATGGTATTGTTATTACGCTTCTTAACTCATCCGAATAATACGTTTCGTATCTATATATTTTGATGAATATTGACCAATCTAAAGTTATAATAGTTTAGAATACAGCAATTAAGGAATCAGAATAGAATTTTGAAAAGTTGCATTTTTTATTCTCGACCAATGTCCGTTATACATGCGACATTTATGAATGCGCGTGGTCGTACGAAGCCCCAGACCCTCGTGTGTTTCGAGGGATTTGGTATATGCGAAGCTACCGTACTTAAATTTCAATGGAAAACTTTATAATATGCGTGGCCTCGTAACCGCGTAGCTTTTTGTCGTTAGCAAACCAAATTTGCGTTAAAGCACGAACGACAGCAACAGGCGGTCGATTTAGAAATTTAACATCGCGTTTAAAGCGAACGCGAGCTTAGGCGCTCCGAGTAACAGAGTAGTGTCACAAAAAACGCGTCACGTGTTCTCTTCGGGAAATGTTGAAATCCGAAAAAAAATTCACATTTCTGTTTCCGATCAAAAATCTAGCGAAAAATCTCTCACGCAGAATTTTAAAAAACGATATGCAACGAAATCATATCCCTCTTTATATAATCTAATGTTATCGATATTCTCTCACGAATATCGTAATATCGTATTGTACCAAGAATCAATTGATTCTGTTAATTTCTATACCAATTACTTCTGCGTGTAAGTTATATGCAGCGAATTAATTATTCACGATTGAATTAGGCTTAGCAAATTTTCCATGTTTTCGATAAACAGATAAATCATTTATCAATCGTTATTCGTTGCAATAACTTCGTTGATTAGTACCGACTCGGTTTATATCGTAATTGAGTAATTATCGCGGTCTGATCGAAGCAACGGTAGGGTGAAAAAAGATGGTGCAACGACAAGGATAATTAATTTTTTTTAAATACTGATGCTTTATTTTATATAAAGTATTGTATAAATGTATAAACGCTATAAATACGTGGTATCTATCTATGGTGGTGGTGGGGTGCTAGTCGTGATCGCAAAGATAGGGTTGTGACGAGGGCGGGCGGGGTCGGGGGCCGGCGGCGGCGCGCCATCTATGTACATGCATTCACACACGGGATAAAATAAGGGCTTGGACTCTAGCACTAGTCCGTCGATCTCTTTCGACACCATATTAACACGAATATACATATAGAACACGTTTAATGTCACCATAATATATGCGCGTTATATGCGTAATTGTATATATCCGTACATACAAACATCGGCACATGTACACATATATACAAATATATACAAGAACACAGTGTAAGTAGACATAGCGAAGCCGAAAGGGGGAGCGATGTTGCGAGCGCGTAAATAGGAGGTGTTTGCGAAAGCGATACTCTGCGTTGTAGCCTCGGCGAATCCCATCGGTCGTGCGTACGCGAGTCTCGTACGCGGGTCCCCGCGCGTTGAGTATTGGAGTGTGGTCGCGCGGGTTCGCGACGGAACGCGTATTTACGCGATCGACGGATCCTCGAGAGCTGCTGACCCCCCATCCGACGAGATCGTGCGTCGAGAAACACGGCTGGAAAGATAGAGTAGATGGGTGTGGAGTGTAACAATGTGATATGGGCGCGTTATGAGCGCGTCCAATCGGAAAGAGATAGGTGGAAAAAAAAGAGCGAGAGTAGGACAGACGAGAGCGAAAAAAGAGAGACGCGTCGAAGACGCGCGCAGGGAAGCGAGAAGCGAATACCGCGCACGATTGCATGAGCCGAGCTAGAGAGGGGGAGGAGAGGCTGGAAACGCGCGCGATGGACGCGAGCCAAACTTTCCTCTTCGTCGGTAGATCTTGCTCCCTCGGTCTCTCCTCATACTCCTTTGTACGCGCACTTCTTCCGCTCTTCCTCTCTCTCTCTCTCTCTCTCTCTCTCTCCCATTCTCCCTGTAGCCTCTCATCCTCTTCCTCTTCTCTCTCCCCCCAATCGTCATGCATTCAACTTCGCGCCCAGATCCAGCCGGTGCGTCAGACTCGCATGATAGCCGTGTTCTAGCTCCGCCATCGACGGTACGATCGAACGATGAGGTGTACGATGAGCGATCCGTACCGCCAAGAGACCGTCGGGGAGTGATCGTTGCGTGCGTTGTTGATATCGGTGGTTGCTGGTTAACATTGCCTTAACGATTTGACTTGGTGGTCGTGGGTGTGCCGCCGTCGCCGAGCCGAGATCGCTGGGTTCTTAGACCGTCTTAATACTTGTGGATGGGGGCGGGGATGATAGCTCCGTGGGAGCCGAGTCCAGCGTGGATGGCGCCAGACGGTCCGTTGATCACAGCAACTCCGGCGTCGTGTCCGCCAATTCCACCAGCGATTCCTGGGCCTCCTCCGATGACAGCGATGGCTCCGGGTCCACCGAGTCCACCACCGAATCCAAGACCTGCAGGGAGGGGGAAAAAAATTGCGATTTAGTCGGTTTATTCCCATAGACGATGACCGCAGTGCGATGAAATTTCAGGCGATACTGACCACCACCGAGTCCACCGGGAGCAGCAGCGGCAGCAGCACCAGAGCTACCGTCGTCACCGTTGATTCCACCAGATCCGGCGTAGAAGGCAACACCACCGTAGCTGGGTCCGACGAGGCTAGCGGTAGCCTGGGATGGTCCGACGAGGGTGGCGGTTCCCTGGGATGGTCCTACAAGGGTGGATGGTCCGGCAGCGGGTCCTACAAGGCTGGATGGTCCAGTACGGGGTCCTCCTACGGATTTGGCTCCCTCCTGGGGTCCTACGAGGTCAGATGGGCCGCTCTGGGGTCCAACGTTGGCCTTTGGTCCTTCAGCGGGTCCGATGTCAGACCTTCCTCCGATAACTCCACCAGATACGATCTGCTGAACTCCAGCGGCACCAGCAGCGGAGGCAGCACCAGCGGCGTAGCTGGCACCAAGACCACCAGATCCCAAGCTGGAGGCACCACCCTGAAGGGAGGCAGCGGTACCGGCACCAGCGGCGAGTCCACCGCTAAGTCCGGCTCCACCGTGGAGACCACCGTGTCCGGTGATTGCGAGACCATGTCCATAACCATGGCCACCGTATCCTCCGTGAGCGATACCGGCGCGCGCCGTCGCTACGGCCAAGCAAGCGAACACAATCTGCAACGAAAGGATTCCTCCCGTTATCGACAGGTAAACCTCCACGGAAGCGCGAATTACGATTTTATCGATCGGCTCGATCTACCGCGCGCGATTCCCGTTTCGCCCGGTGCCCCACTCCGCCCATCGACTGTAACAGTCATCTAGGCGAGCGAGTCGATTACGAGTCCCAATCCCCCACCGCTCGCCGCCGCCGCCGCCGTCGTCGTGAACTTCTATTTAGCTTTCACTTCTGCGCGATAGCCGCGCACCGGCCGCGACTCGATACCGCGAAACGCGTATTCCTTTTTTCCACGCGACAATTTTTTCCCCATTTTATCGGCCAGCTCGCCGGCAAAAAAGATCGCGGGAAGACCAATAAAGGGGTCTCGGCGCGGTAACAAGCTCGATTTTAATTACGAACGACAAACGAAAATCTCGTTAACGGCGACAATTTGCAATAAATATCAGCGCGAATTCGTAAAACGGCGAATGAAGTAATTAAACCGGATGGGCAAAAGAAAAAGCACTGCGAAGATTGAGCGAGAAGGACGAGAAAAAATTTTAAATTGCGGGGGTGTTTCGTTTTACGCAATTACCGGGAAACGCGTCGCGGTCGGATTGCGCGAAGGGCGCCACTCGGCGACTGTTACGTCACACGGAGACGACCGGTATTCCCGATCGTGTTTGTCCTCTTTTGGCCGAAAATTGTCTAACTCTCGCGACTCGTAACGTTTCGTAATTGGAGCGGCCGTGTTGCATCGCCGACGACGACGCCTCTTAAACGGCTTCGCCGAGGCCCATATTAGGGGGACGACGCGCGCAAAGGGCTGTCCGTCGAGTTAAGCGCGGTTACCGGTTTGCCGCTACGAGAGAGAATTCTTTTTCTATTAGACGGGTTTCGCGAAGGTAGAGAAAGAGCGCGAGAGAGAGAGAGAGAGAGAGAGAGATAGATAGATACGTAGTGCATTTTTATGCAATCGAGGTTACCGTAATCGAGCGAGAGTGCGCGCGCGCGAGATCCCTAATTAAAAAATCTAGTGCGCGAGCGCGAAACGACATAATCGACGGCGATTACGATTGTGAATTTTCACCTTCGCCGAGCAGGCAATTCACGAACAATAATCGAGCACGTTACGCGAGAGCTCAGATTTTTATCGATTTTTCGCGTTATTTCCGGCCAACGCCGAGAACCGAGAGAACTCGCGAAATGATCTAATTAAAATCCGAGTGAAAGCAGGACTAGAGGAATTTCATTAATTTCGTTCGAATTCGACGAGGAATATTCGTAAACGGAACGGGATCGAGATAGCGGACGGGGAAGGTGAGAGAAGTCGAGAAAATGGAAAAAGGGAAATAATAGAGTAATTTCGCGTTTTTTTTTTCAAATCGCGATCTCCCGTGTCGGTAAGTTTAAATGGCACCGAGAGCGCGGTATGCTCACGCGTGCTGGAACTGTGCATATCTAACGACTTGACGAAACTTTCACATCCCGTTTACTCGAAGCGCAAAGGCGGCGGGTCCCGTGCGACGCCCGCGACCGTCCGTTCCCGCGACCCCGCTCTCGCGAATGTCGATCCTTAACTCCCGCGATATATTGCGAAAAGGAAAACCGAGACTGCGGGAAACGTTATTAAAATGGTGAAAATTCCAAAGGTCGAGTCGCGAATCGGCCGTATATCGGCGAGTTTTACCGAGACAAAGGAAATCGAAAGCGGAAGTCTACCGATCGCGTTATCGCGAGCCCGGCAATCGGCGCCGGTGAATCGAGACGAGCGTAAAACCGGTCGAACGATGCTACTCGAGTTACTCAATGAAGAGGCGCACCGTGATCTTCCCGCGAACCGGTTCTCTTCTTACCACGAGCCACTTAACGAGATCGTTTTTATGAATGAGCCGACGATGCTCGGGATTCTCGGCGCGATTTAATTTTCGAAAATTGTCGCTAATCTTTAATGGAATTTCGAGAGGAAACACTGTTACGAGAAATCGTTTCGAAAAACCCGCAAATGGAAATTCATAAGTAAAAGGGCGTCGAATAAAAATCTAGGGAAACACTTTGCCGACGAGAACGAAAGCGCGAAAGAACGGCGAAAAGTCACTGGTTAGCCGAGATTAGCCACGAGAAGCCGAGTGAGTATAAAGAACGTTCGCGAAGTGTCCGAAGTGGTTTTTGTTAACGATTTAACCGGGCGTGTTAATCGGAGGGATGCTCGTCCGGATAGAGCGGTAGCACAAAGGAGCTCACGAGAGAAAGAGAGTAAGAGTCCGTAGAAGATGGCGTAAAAGAACACCGGAATAAAGAAGGTAAATTGGAAAAAGAGCGCGTTAGAACAACCCCGGAATACTCACAAAGGCCTTCATGTTTGGTGTTTGTGTGGTGGGCTGGTAGTCCGGTGAATGACTGACTTGGATCGGGCGGTTCGGGCCTTATATACGCCTAACTCTAGTCTGGTACCGCTGCCGCTCCACAATCACCAATCCTTTCGAAAGCAAGGCACTCCTCCACCCTCCTCCAACCACCGCCGGCCGAAGCAGAGAGAACCATGAGGGAAAAAAAGGAGAGAGAAAAAAAGCGCGGAGCGCGCGAGGCGAGCGCAAAGGCGAGAGAGGAGAGATAAAAAAAAACAACACGAAACTATAATCCACCACACGGTGTGTGTATACGGCCGTGTCGCGGTGGGTCCCACCACCACCAACCGGTCAATCCGCGGCTTCTATACCGGCTTCTAACGCTGCGCGTGTGAGTGCCGCACGCGCGTCTATATCTCATAATATGCTCGAATGGTCCCGCGTTCGAGCGCCGCGAAAGAATCTCTCGGCTCCGCTACGTCGAAGGCTACGCGGGACTTCTCTCCTCACGCAAATCTTCCGAATCGTCCTTGTACGATTTACAAACAGCTGTAATTTCAAACAACCACCGCGATGACAATGGAACCGACAACGAAATTCGACGAGCGTTATTCGCGAGCCAGTCGAATGAAATGTCTTCCCAATGGATCCTGTTTTTCTCAAATGAGTGAGATCCAAAGCCGATCTTCCATCGGCGGTGAAATTATCAGGCTCGTCCTCGCGCCAATCACCCAATAGGCTTTGAAATCCGTTGGTGAAAACCGCGATACTCGTTACAGCTTTCCTGGCTATCAAAACATTCACATGCCAAATTTCGATTTTCCCGCTGAGTACTCTCGCGAAGGGACAGAGGGTCTTTTTTATCAAATTGGCACCGTAATCCTCCCTCCGGCTAATCCACCGACGTTGCGTATAATTTTGCGTAAGCTTTACCATTTAAATTTGCATATTTATACCGTCTCTCTCTCTCTCTCTCTCTCTCTCTCTCTCTCTCTCTCTCTCTCTCTCTCTGCTTCTCTTTGTACACGGAATTGACGAGCATCCAGAGGCATGGGAATCCCGTGCATCTTCGGGGAATTGGCCGGTATTTCTCGCTTCCTACCCTCCCTTCCACAATATTTGTTCAAGGGTCGCAATGTATATACGCGACAAACCTCGCAGCGGCTCGAGCATTTCGCTCTCTGACGCAATTGCGTTAGACGGTTGCGAACGTGTTCGCGATCACGAGCTCGGTACGCGTGCTGCTGAGGTTGCGCGCAATACCGATTCCAGCTCGAGAGGAGTTTTAAAAAAAAAGGAATTCGATCCCGTAAATCCGCAAAGTTTTGAATAGAAGCGAGCTCCTACAGCTCTGCCGTTCCTTGGCTCTCAGCCTTCTCCTTATTCGATTCTCTCCCGGAATATCGACGAGACAGTCCGAGCGTGTAGGCGAATATACGAGTACATACGTAATAATGGAGTCTTTTTTTCACGGTCCCGAATCGACTACGAAACTTGTTGCTCTCCAGCCGAAGACGAGACTCCACCGAGTACGGAGGGCTCGCTCTTTGTTATCCAATACTCCAAGTGCGCATAATCGCGGTGCAGTGTCGAACTTTCGAACGGCGACGGATGCCGCAATCACCAGTCCAATTTTGAGCGGGCTCGTGTCCGTTTGGCGGATAAAAAAGGGAGAGAAAGAGAGCGACACAGAGTGGAGGTTGCCGGTCAGCCATGAGAAAGGGGGTGCGGAGAGGGTAGCGGGCCCTGATTACGGGTCCCCCTCGTTACCGAAGAGAGCTAGGCGCGTTTGCATCGAAAAGGAGTTTTTCGCGGCTGCCGCCAGCACCCGGAGCGACCGCGCGAGCGAGAGCGAGAGAGCGAGAGAGACGGAGAGTGGGGAAAAATGGCCAACAAGAGAGCGAGAGCGAGCAAAACGTTCTAAAAGAGTTGGAATTACGGTTCGCTGAATGGCCTTAAGAGACCTGAATTCTTTTCTAAATAGATTGCCTGCCGTCGTGTGCGCGCTCGTTACTTATTACCTCAACCTACTAATTCGAGACGTCCAGGAACGAGAGGGAAAGAGAGAAAGAGAGAGTGAGAGATAGAGGAAGGTATTATGCCTCACGTAACGAGATCGCAAGTTCCAGGGTTGATCCGTGCTTTTTTATTTTTATTCCTCGAGAGTTCCTTTTCTTGCTCCAACGATGGGATCGAACAATAGGATATTTATACGCTACTCTGGCTTGTCTCTCTTTCGCGGGATTCGTTAGAAAGACGTTATACTTTCATCGAATTGAAAAAGTTGCACCCAGAAGGCAAACGCCGAAACTGGAAGTCGATCCCGTCTAACGCGAGCAATATGAATGACGTTTTGGCGAAATTTTCGAAACTCGAAACGACGAGCTTCGTTATCGACGATTTCTCGCGATCTCGTTTCGCGCCGGCGAGAATCGATGCGGGGCCCCACGTTCGAATTCGTTTCTTCCTATCGCGATGATTCCTTCCTTTTTCCATTCGTTTGGTTCCTTCGGCGCGTGAATTTATTCGTACTACGGGTGAAAGCCATTATTTAATTTATCGCGCACCGACGGAAAATATTCTACATCGATCGCGAAAGTAGCCTGGCGAATATTTTCCCTGGCTGGCCCGTACGCGCGCCTGACCGGTTCTCATATACGCTAGCCGGAACGGCTATATAAACGAATAGCGCGGCAATGCCGCTCGCGACTTACCGTCGCGTGCTCGGCCCGAAGTTTTCGCCAAACGTATCGCTCCTTCGCGTTCCGATCGTTTCTTCACCCGACAGTTAGAGTTTGCGTCGGCAATTTTAATCGGAAGTCGAAACGAGAAGCCCTGTGATGTTCGTTCTCGTGAAAACTCCCCCGTAAATGATTTTCTTGTGATCGTTTTGCCAAATTATTTTCATTCGCGATCGCCGGATAAATCGACTTCCTCGTGTGCGCCCGTGAGTTCGTACACGTACTACGTTTATACAAAAGGCGCGCGTGCGGCGAATTATCGGACCGTTAAATGAACGAGAGCGACGAAAGTCAATGTCGATCGGCAAGGACGCGATCTCGCGCTCTCGACCGGCGGAAATCCTCTCTTCCTCGTGCGATAGACGGGCAAAAAAATTGGGAGAAAATTTATATACCGGGTCGAGTCGACGGGGACGGCGCGCGACGAAAGTTCACGGTTGCGTAACCTCGGACGGCGCGTGGGCTACCATCTAGCGACTGCCGAGCTCGCTGCCCCTCTCAACTCCTCCCCCCTCGCCGCGCAATCCTCGCGTGACCGTTGTTTCCGCATTCGCGCGCCCGTTTTGTAGGGTTTCGCTTCTCGACTTGTCCACCGTCTACAGTCTAATTTTCTATTCTTAACCAAAGAACTCAATTGACAGAAAGAGAGAGAGAGAGAGAGAGAGAGAGAGGGCATATTCGAAAACCAAATTTTAGTTTTAACGATACAGAATCATCTCATTGGCCGAACGACTATTACGTTCACCAAAATTCTATTTGAGAGAATCCTCAGTTGCATTGTTAGCGGAGGTATATAATAATTTGGTGCAATTTCATTTACTCTTCCGAGTGAAATGCCACATTATCACTGAGGTTAATTAACGAAACCACGAGCGTAGCTCTCGATATTGATCGGCGTTTAGAGTAGCTAAATGTCGTTCGATATTTCAGCCGCGACTATTCTCCAATTCGTTGCTGTTCGAATTATACAAGTTTCTCATTCGTCATCTACATTCTCATATTCAGCTTAGGTTCACCCACAATGCCCCGATAACAACCTACAGATAACAATGTAACACGCACAATGGTGTAATAGACCGGTCCGCGGATCTCGTAACGCGCCTCTCCAACACACGTTTCGCTATACGTCGTCTCTCGGTTATCGATACTTCCGTATTATTGCGCAAAGGGGATACTCTCGACTGCGAGAGCTTGCGCCCCGAGGAGGCGTAAAATTCGATTGACGTTAACGAGCTCGGCAAGGAGTTTCGCGAGAATTTTTACGCCCGCTCGTGACAGAAGAAAAAAAATTACGTAGGAAGCGGTAATTCCCCAACCCCTCGAAAGACGACGACTCTAAATACGCCGACGAAGGAATTTTTCTTCTTCTTTATTTCTCTTTTTCGCTCCCGATGATAAAATCACAGACGAATTAACGCCGGCGTTTACACGCTAATTTAGTGGCCGGGTTGGTGGTGGGCCGGCGCGGAACATCCCTCATACGCTGATAAGGAAGGGATAGGGAGAGGGGGAGATAGCGATTCGCCGGGTCAGCGAATACGCGATTTCGCTCTCGACTCTTTTCAGCCGTGAGTCGAGTTATGGCTACGTGTGTACCTGCGCGCGAGTGTGGGTGAACCGGATTGCCGAGAGAGCGCGGCATAAGTGATGCATTTTCTGAACAGTGTCGAGATCGAGCGCGACTGTCGAACGGAAAAACCAATCTCGCGTGAAGATAAGAAAAAAAAAAAACAATTATACGAGACAAGTACCTCGAACGGTATAAAAAAAAGAAGGACCCGCTAGCACCGGTCGTCCTTTACTCTCTTTGTATACATAAATATGAGACGATATCGCATAACCGTTCATCGAGAATAATTTTTAACGGGGCGGATATCTGGCGGGCGTCTTCGAGTACCGTAAAAAGCCAAGCGCACGCGCGAACGTAACTCGGATGTTACGGTGGCGATTTCGAGTGGCGTTCTTACGCTCTTTTTATACCCGCGTATTCGCCGTAAACGCTTCGTCATTTTTCTTCCGATTTATCCGTCCTTCCTTTGTTCCTACATTTCCGAGTGCGCACGGCCTTTGGTTATTTCGCGACGCGCGCGCCGCTCGCGGTCTTTTGTCTCGCGAGAGCATATTAATTAACGAATCCGCGCTGTTTAGAATATGGAACAACGTTAACGCGCACTCGTTTCAACGCATAGAGTGCACGTTACGGGCCGCAACTGTGTCGCGCAAAACGTTGAATAATAACTGCATTCCGCTGACGGCGACTACACACATTCGAGACTCGGCCTATACACCGTTGCGCGGTACACGCGTTCTACGTGGGCAGGCTGGATTAGTTCGCGAGAATGCACACGAATGTGCCCTCATACGTTACACGTATACTGTATATTTATATGTATATCGACGGTACATAACGTCTATTAGAGCGTCAGACGGCCGCAAGAGCCGCCTATCAGCGCCGCGTTGTCGTCCATAAAGCACATTTCTCGTTAGCGCGTTTCAGAGCTCGCCACACTCGACTCGTCCCAGCTGTACGAAAATGCACACTGCTCCCCAAAAATCCATCGTCCTCTCGATTCCCCCGCCCCCTGAGTCGAAATTTTAATCCTGATTTAATCCAACGATACTCCTATACCGCGTTCGAGGAAGGAGACTCTAGAGATGGGTAATTTAATGCTAATAAAAATGTTCTGGCGAGGCGTCTGTCTTTTGTCCACCCTAATCTATATAAATTGACTTTACGTAGGACGCTGGTATAAGTTAGACTCACCTTTACGTCGGCGTTATGTAAGATAAAAAGAAAAATTGGTTTTTAAGGTTCGGACTGGAATTAAAATTCTAACTCGAATTTCGTTTATTTTTCGTTGCATTTTTCCAGCTAAAATCCCGATATCGTTGAGACACACCGAGTGTCTCCAAGTGCACCGGAGAAAAGTATACAATTTTCCCGTTCTCCCCGCGCGAGCCTTGCTTCGTTTTCGCAATGTCCCGCTCCGTATCAACGCGCGAACATTCAATACTTATCTCCCTTCGGGTTTTGCGTTTGTGTGCGAATAGCTCGTTCTACGAGCTACTCGAAATATATATTATATAGGCGTATATGTAGCCATAGGTGCGTATACATATATGTAAGGCGAAACGATCGGCGGATGAACGTGTTGCGCCTCGGTGTACGCCCTCTTATTGCTCAACTCTCGCGCGTTCCCTCTAGCGCTCGCGAGATTTCTCAATTTTTCTCCGCGTATACACTGTATTTTTTTCCTCCTCGGGTTTCTCTCTCTTTCTTTCTCTAGTGCAGATTTTTCTCGCGTTCCCTTATTATTCCGTATATCCCGCGCCTTATCGATGATAATAAATACTCGGGAGCGGCCGGGGAGAGTCCGCGAGCGATGGGAAAAATACGCGGGACCCCGAGAACCGACGCGTGAGAGCACACCGGTCGACGTTCTTCGACGTTTTACAGCGAAAACCCGAATCGGAAATTATGTAATTGTAATTGATTCGGAATTACGATGATTACTCAATTTTGAGAGTTACGGAAGGAAGGGGGGAGAAAAAATCTAAGAATGAACAAAGCGAACGATGACGGCTGCGTGAAACCTGAATTCCACTCGTCGTATAATAGCCGTTCTGACTAGAGCCTTAACGTCGAGGCGATTACGAGCTATAAAATCCGCGGGGTAAAAATTTACGAGGCTAGGGATGCCGGGGGAGGAGGCGCGGGCCTTCGCGGCCCGTTTTACGAACTCGGAACGGCAACGAAACGCTCGCGGCTCGAGCTCGCGAAAACTACTACTACATCGTGGAAACAACGGAGTCATAGAAAGAGATAGAGAGAAGCGGAGAGGAGAGAGAGAGCAGGATTGATAAAAAAAAACAACAGAAATAACGCGAGCGCGACTTTCGCAAACTCGTTACGCATCGATCGAGGATGAACGCGCGGAAGAGAATAAGAGAGATAGAGAGAGACAGAGCGAGGGAGAGAGAGAAACAAAAAATTCAATTAACGATTCGCGGGAAATAATTAATCGAGTTATCGAAACAGGGGAAGTTGCCGAGGTGAGAAGCGATTTCTAACCGAACGTAATGTACGCACGACGCGAGAGCTGCAAACTCGGGTGTGTACGGGGCATGCGGTCGATTTCAGTCCATTAATTAACCATTAATTAATACCGAGTCCAAGCCGTGCCGCAAACTCGTTATCATCCCAATCTTCCAGTAACGAAATTGCGCTTCGTTTTTTCCTAACCCTTCCTACGTACGAAATTCATTTATTTTCCTTCATCCGGCGAATCGCGTACGTCCGTCCGCGAATTTCCAAGTTTTAGAGCGAAATTCGTTATAAATTGAAAACGAGGTAACCGATCGTTATCTCGAAGTTGAAATCTTCCTCGAGATTTGGGGCTTCGTTCGGAAACTCACACAGCGCCGTTCGAGGTTTCCACTTTTACTCCTATTTTCTCCTGGGTGGCGCGATCGGGAGGCATTGTGAACAGCCGGCGAGAGTTGCACAATGACGTCGCGCTGAGCTCCCGATAAGTTCATGCGATAGAATCTAGGCCGTTGATCCAGGCGCTCGCGCGTCACGCGTTTTGCCAGGTGTATTCGGCTGCCTTTGTCGAGCCCACCAGGGACCACCGCGGGAGCTCCACCGTCAACTGAATTTTCGTCTCTCGTCGATTGGATACGAAATTGACTTAATTACCTCTATATTCGCCTTATTTGCATTTTGACAGTAAATTCGGAATGATACAGTTCGCGCTTGCGGGAAGAGCAAGAGAGAACGCACCGGTCGCTACGTTAACGCGAAACGCAAGAATGTTGCCACAATTAGACCTTCTTGTGTAATTTTGATACGTTTAATGAACGAATAATACCCACCGGAAACTATATCCGCGCGGGCTGTTCTTTTCAATGCGCGTATATGCAACTCTCCGCGACCGGCAGGAATTGCGAGATGGTAAAAATCCCCCGTGGATGGTTTTTGCCGCCTGCTTCATTGTCAGTCGCGGTCTTTTCTTTCTCGCTGGCTTTATATATCGCGATCGATACGATACGGTAATTGAGTCGCTTCGGTTAAATTTGAGACTATAGGCGTTTGGTATCTGGCCGCTAATAGGGCTCTCGATATCATATCGCTAGGGTACGTTTTACAAAACCGGACTTGGTACGAGCTAAGTTTCCTTAAGCAAAGATTATTTTCCGAGCTGGTGCCGCTCGAGGGAGCTAATCGATCGCCCCCCTCCCTCGACTCGCCGTATTAATTAATAACAGTGTGGCGCTCCCGAGTCCCGCGCTTAAACAATATCCAAAACCGTCCGAGCGAGACTTCGTCCATCGGGAGGAGTAAGTAGATTGAAAACTTACCAAGTTCGTTTCGAATCTTATCTAAAAAATATTGGCTGATTTGAAGATAAAATCCTGTGCACGCGCCAACTTTTCTCATTTCGCTAGCGGTCGTAATTTAAAATTTATAGTTTCCACGTGCCCTAATCTTCATATCTATAATGATCCATTTAAGAAACTGGCCGAGACCTCTCATGACGGATCGAGAGATTGAAACTTTTCGTTCTTCTTCTCTCTCTTATTCCCTCGTTTCTTGACTCTTTATGTTCTTCTTTTTTAGGTCGAATCGAACGCAAAAAGATATTAATATTAAAAATTTCATTAAATTGCAAAGTAAACATCGCCCCATCCCAACTGGTCTCGACTTCCGTCATAATATAGTCAAACATTGACGTCAATCAAAAGAGATCTATTTGCATAATATATCGCTTGGCCAACTATTTTTACAAAAAATCATAAATTTATTATGCAAACGGGGAAATCATTGAAACGAGGGAAAATTTTATTGCGTTTATAAATTTGATCGCCGAGAACACGAATACAACGCATAATATATTTTCGCTAGTCAAGCGACTAGGACGGTATATGAATTCGCGTTATGCCCGTAATTGATATATGCCGCGTTAGAAATGCACACGCGAGAGTGTGTGTGCGTGCGTATGTGTGTGTATGTGCGAGAGGGAGAGAGAGGGAGGGAGAGCAGCATAAGCGCAAGAGACTCGTGTAACTTTATATACTTCGTATAAACCTCGCTTACGCTGACTATTTCTTTTCCAAAGAGAGCTTAAGCTTTACCACGATTTAACTTCAACAGTTGTAACGTCGGATGTGACGAAATCGAAAAGCAAAATTGGTCGAGAGTCGTTCCCTGTACGAATTTTGTTTTTTTTTTCATAGTTTGAAAATTACGTGAAAAAGAGATCGAACCAAGTATCGAGATATCGATAGAACTTGCATTTATATATATACGCATGGTGAATCGCACAGAGAACGCGAGCCGGAGCGCGTTCGTTTTACATTACGCAAGAAACCACGCCTAAGTTGGAGTGCCGCTCGCGGAGAGATAGCGAGCGGTTCGCTGCACGGAGGCCGCGTATTAGGCCCCCATACGCCCCGGCGCTGGAGTATATACACGCGCTTATTACGTGCGCGGAAGCGAGCACTCGACGTGCACTCTAGCTGATCGTTTTTCGCCGGCCGATCGAAACGCCGAGAACGTGGCCCGCTTCGCCACGTCCGATTTTATTTATTTAAAATAAGCAATGAGCACGTAAGTCGGTTACACGCGTTACTTTACGTAACGAAATGTATTCGTTTCATTAAACCGTTTGCCGACTAATAAAATAATATTCTCATAGCTCTTATCGCCGTATTTTTATTTCACTCCCTTCCCCAGACACACGTTTCCTTTTATTTTCCCGGAATGAACAATCATAACGCCCCAGACCCGACGAGAGCGTCGTCGGTTAAGCTTGCAAAATGGAAAGGAGAAAAATGAGGGAAAAAAAGGAATAAGAGCGACAAGCGCTCGCACGGAAAATTCCCAAGAGCTCTAATTAACTGCGGATTTGGCGTTATATGTCGGTATAGTATATGTATCGCGTGCTCAGTCAAAAGTGGCTCTCCTCTTTGGGAATTTTTCGCGTTGCGCTATTTGGCTGATTGAATCACTCGAGTGAAATAGGCGTAGCGCGCGCGAGGGAGAGAGAGAGAGAGAGAGAGAGAAAAAGAGAGAAATGTAAGCCGTGTTTCGAGTTGCTCCCTATTAGCGATGTCGAAACCTTCCAGTGCCGATAAAAATTTTATTTTCTCGTCATATAGTCGAGCGCGATACTAATCTCCTTATTACCGCGGGATTAACCGAGGGAAGAGTAGACGACACGATCATCGCGAAATAATTAGAGGCGCGAGAGTCCGCATTCTCGATAGATCGTAAAGTAGACATTAGCATTCCGATAAGAAGTATTCGGCTCTGCGCTCTCGCACCCCTCCGGGCGGCTCGTTCCCTGTGCGCACTTTGTAAATCGCCTCTCGCCATTTGCGGCCAACGAGATTAAAGCGAATTTTATGGGTAAGCAAACGGCCGCGAAGTTCCAAGTAAAGTCTCGCGCAGCGAGAATCGCGACGAATGCGCACGGCCCCGAGATCTCGAACCAGATTCGCGCTACCCGCGAGCCGTTTTCACTAATCCACGAAAACTTTCGACTGTAATTGCGCCGGAAATTGCATTAAATAAAGTGTTTTCAGCGGGCGAACGCGCCAAGTCAAATGTATAATTTCAGTGCGCGGGATTCGCGTAAACACGACACGGGAATTGAAATCGACGGAAGGAAAAAGAAATCGATCTCTATGTATATACAACGGATTTATAATTTATCAATCAGCAGAGAGGAGTGTCCATCGATAGACCGCGCGAGGAAGTGACGCGCGGAATTCGCGTGTTCCGCATCGCGCGCTCTGTACGTGCGGGCACTCTTTCGAAAAGAGCTGACAAAAAAAGTTGACGGAACGAAACGAAAATGAAAAAAAAAGAGAGGAAAAAATTCGGAGAGAACGAAAAATCCACACAGTCGAATTTCACCGCGCGCGCGGATCGCTTCCTGACTCTCCCTACCGGGAATCTCCTCTCTCGCGAGAGCGCCTGGAATACACAGTAGCGAAAAATACGCGGTCGCGATATTACCCACACGTTGCGGCACAGTCGCGTCACGGGCTTCCGATTTCGCGCGTGTGTCTATTACAACTGTTACAGGTGTTGACTATTGTTCCCGATAAAAAACGCTGATTCGACTCGAGCCGTTTTAACGAGTCCACACTGTGCGTATGTTAAACGCTCGAGAGCGAGCTACTCGTAATTCGGTAATTATCGGGGCCCCTTTTTCTCCCGAGCACGTAATCCGGACGAAATTTCGCCTAGCAGGAAGTGCAATAACGCCGCGGGAACGAAAGAAATGCAAAAGAAAGGGAAAAACTGGGAAAACGACGATCGATGCGGGCAAGGAGCGCGGATTGATGAGGCACTTTATCGATGCGTTATGCACTCTCTACACGCGCACGGGCGCGCGCGCGCGCGCACCAGCTGCAGTTACGTAAACCCGCTCGCGCTGTGTGACGTTACAGAGGTGAAATCGAACTCATAATACTAACTTAGAAATCACCAACCCGGAGTGATTATTATACGGGTGCACCGTGCGAACGGAACCGATCTCTTATCTCCGGCTTTTCACGCCTACGTATTCTGCATACACGACGATTATCGAGTAATATCTTTCTCTCCATTTATCGGCAACTTAACTGCCCTGGAATTAACGTTGGACAAATGGCGCGAGGGTTTTCGCGATATCCGTTTCTGGCTGTCGCACGCTCGGCTTCCCTATCGTGTGTTTGTTGCCCCTACCTCATTGGTTGTTGTATTTTTTTTTAATCCCATTTTGCGGTACATCGGTACACCCGCCAACCCTTTCTCGTTTTAATCACTCTGCGCGTACCGGCGCGAGTAACGTATGTCAAAATACCTGTAACGAATCGATGCATCGATTTGCTTTTCCGTACTCTCGCCGAGCGTTCGAGCTGACGCCTGTGGCGCGTATATGTCAAATATGCGATCGGAAAACTTCGTCCCTGCTGGCGCGATCGTTAGCCGCAATTAAAGCGACCTCTGCATTTTTTTGTTTTTATCGATTCTTCCTTTGGTTTCTTCTCCCGTTTTTTTTTTTAATCTCTCAAACAGTCGTATCGATGAAATAATCATTTTATACCCGATCAAATTTTACTCCGCGGCATTTCCAGCTAACATAATTGTTCGTACTTCTTTCGAGTCGGTGAAGATCGATCGCGAGAGTAATGTAATCAAGCGCGCGCGCTACCGTGACGAAGTGGTTTCTTACAGCTCGACCGAGACAACGCTACGCAGCTCTGTTGTAAAAAGCCGCGAAAATTAAATCGATAAATTTTCACTGAAAAAACCCGATTGGCCAGACGGAAGGGGCTACTTTATGAAATTTCGGAAACGCCCGATTACCTTGTCTGTAATTATTTCTATAACGGGTAAAATCTGTACTTGAATATGTATCGAACGTTAGGTTCCCCGAGAAGGCGAGTCCGCGAGTTGGTGCGTGTGTCATTACTCCCAACTCTCGGCTGTACCAGCGCGGCACGAACACTTTCACTGCCTTTTAGCCCAAAGTCCGTATCGTGCGATACGCGAACGTCGGACGCGTTTCAAATCTCTCTCTTTCTCTTTCTCTCTCGTACTGCCTCGTTCTACCTCCCTCTATTTTCGCTCTCCGAGCGAGCAAAATTTCGATCAGTCCAGTTGAATCGAAAGCACAGCTACTCAGAATTACCAATTAACGGTACTGCATTCGAACAGTAGGCAACATGTAAACCGTTTCAATTACGATGCGCAATTAACAGAATGAGATCGAACGAATGCGTTACGTGACAAAGAAAAAAGAGAATATAGATAAATCGCATCGATCACGGCTTACCTTTACCACGAGCTTGTATATGTATGGAGAAACGGGAGAATAAAAAATCTGTCGATTGTGGCAAGGATATACGTAACCTTGCAGCAAATGGCATTAGATATACAAGCGTTTCTGCGAGTGCAGGACGGCGAGTTCGCCAATAGGCGTGACA
The DNA here is from genome assembly GCA_003055095.1 of Goniozus legneri. Classification (NCBI taxonomy): domain Eukaryota; kingdom Metazoa; phylum Arthropoda; class Insecta; order Hymenoptera; family Bethylidae; genus Goniozus; species Goniozus legneri. The sequence goes on from NCVS01000913.1 coordinate 646,362, forward strand.
CGCTTGAACGATTTTCTCAATACAGGGAACTCGACCGTCGTTACGGTCTTTAACGCGCTCTCGCATATGCGAGAGAGCGAGAAAGGAAAAAAGAGGAAGAGAGAGAAAGAGAGTACGAACACGATGACGTTGCGTAATGTGAAATTCTAATGAAGGTGGGGGTGCAACCAAGCGATATTTTTATGCAAAAAATTTCTAATGAATCCGTAAAAAATTAGTACTTTCTACAATGCGTAAAATTTTATTTTCATCAATTACAGTTTTGAAATCGCATGAAAATAATCGTGATGAAAAATTGGTCCTAGCGTTCCAATTCTCCCTGTGGAGTACTCAATTAAAAAACCGACAAACAGAGAGAAAGATAGAGAGATAGAGATAGAGGGATGCCTACTATCATCCTCTACGATAGCTCCGATTTCGGCTAATTAAATCCTCTTCTCATCTACCTCATCTCCTCCTCCTCCTCCTCCTGATTTGAATTCCATTCTCTCATTTCTGTTATTCCTCTTGTTCCGTTCCTTTTTGTCTCTTTTCATTTTGCGGCAGGGCTGATGTTTACCTAAGTAGAAAGGGAGAATTGAGAGCATCGTACGGGTCAGTGGATGTTGGAGAGAAAATCGCTACCGTAACGCTTAATTGGGAAGTCCGGTGGATGAGGTATTCGGTATGATATAACCTAAACGTCGACGAGATCAAGAGACATCTGCACTCTGAGCACAAAGCCACAAGAAACAAATTCTCATCCACAATTGAGCTGCGGCGAGTCGCACCTGCATTTTCTTAAGAAAACCTCGATGACTTTTAAGCTCTATGTATAAATCATTTCAAAGTTTACAATGTAACAAATTTTAATTAACACCTGAGATAACAACGTCTCTCATTGAAATTATAAATCTGAGGCGTATTTAAATAAATTCTGCGCTTCAAAGCAACGTCATGAAAGCGAGAACGAGTCAAAGGTTGAAGATTTATGCGATTCTTGGAAATCAACGGCTTCGAATAACCCAGAGCCACCAATCACTGGGTTTTTCTAGGTTCGCGGCAAGTTCCGATCCTCTCACCTTCATTCTCGCGCGTATCTATCATATTCAAGCTACTTCTTATTTGCATTAGTCGTGTATATAGTTAGGTCGGTAGCGCGTCTTCATTTCATGCTCATAGACAATCTCGCGCAGTCTCGTATAGCCACGGATCCCGCTTGTTTTTGCCACTTTAATTAAGAACTCCGTTAATGGCGGAGGATGAGACATGGAAGACACCGAGAAGAGAAGTCTGCTTCCTGGTTTATATATATATAATATGAAATAGAGGAGCAGAGGCATGCGACTTACGTCTCGCGCGTGAGGTGTAACGCGCGTTAGCTGCTTCTTAATCATGACTATGTGAATCCGAGCTTCATACCTATCTCGACACTCTCCTCCTCTCGGTCTCTGTTCTACCTTTATACGTTCCGCAAAAATCTTCCTTTTGATCCTGAGCACTCGCGCGTATAACCTAACCCTCTGCACCGTTTTTAATTGAGATTCTTGTAACAGCTCACCTTGTCGTGTACCTCTTTGCCGTTCGTCAGATGTATATAGACAATGAGAGGGAGTATATTCTCGCTAGTTGCAGAAACAACCCTTTGTGGACTGGCTAAGGTGATATGTGCGAGATATCTCAACCGAACAGCTTATCAATAGCGACTCTGGATAACTCTAACGAGAGAGCAAGATAACGAGGTAGTACTGAGTGATTAAAAACTATTCATACTTTAATAACACACGTAACTAGAATTACTCATAATTGATCGATAAAGGCAATGTCACAATCCGATTAACTCCCTCTCAAAATTATGCGGAAAGTCGAGGTTAAATTGTCATAATCAAAGAGATGTCGATACCAATAATATGAATTGAAACGTAAAAGCGTGCTTATTATGTACCACACTGATTTTCCCGTAAATTCAAACCAAACTACTCTAGTTATAGTTACTTTACAACGCAGCAACAGAATTGATAGTATACTCAACTATTCTGTCGATTAACTAACCAAAGTTTTGTTAGTTTTACCGTGTTTTTGGTACGTATAACCATTATTTCTAGTTTAAAAAACTATTCCACTTTACTGATATAAATGGGAAATTTCTTTTACTATGAAATCTTAATCTACCAATTAAATTGTATATACGTAATAGCATTATCGTATCGTCATTGATATTACGTACTCTGGAATCTCGGGTTTGCATATTCGTCATGTTTCACATAGATCTCTGAAAGATATTATAAAATATTCCGCAAATAATCCGCTCGATATTTTCAAAAGGTTTTCACTCCAATTATCTGGACTTTTCAAATATCCAATATCAATCGACTCGGAGTAACTTCGGCTATACCTATACGTTGCCATCCACATAGGCAAACTTAGATCACCCTGTATGAGCGATATGGATGCTCTGTATACACGATTTCGTGCGTCAAGCGCGTTTTTGGCGACGAACCAAAGCGCTTCGAGGAAGTTGCAATCGATATGAGAGCTCATTCGATAGGGGCAAAGGGAGAAGGGGGTATTCGTAGTAGCGGAGACGCTAAAGAGGATGGTTTTAGATTACGAACGATGAAACTCCAAAATCGTCTTTGATTCACACACTGTGTGCATTGTCATCCTCTATCAAAAGCTATACTGTTAATCTCTTTTCCATCGCAATCATAAATCATGATTCCGGCGCTACGAGCTTGTAATTCATTATTGGAGCTCGTCGCTCGTACGAACCGTGATTAGCAAGTAGTATAGGTAGCCATCAAGCGGCTTATTGCATCAAGGGGGTGGATTCGCGATAAAGCCGCTGCCGTTGCGTCACACGCACGCGATCTATTAGTTCACTTGGACATTGAGAGATATTGCACAGAGAGAATCCGACCGACTGAGCGCATTGCGCGAGTGCGTATCGTCGAACTTTGCGAACAAATAATGACAAATAGGCCTAGGGAGACGGAGGAGGGGGAGGGAGCTAATTTGGTTAATAACTCAATTCACGTGCACGCTTCGTCGAGTCAATCAAGCTCGATTGCGTTCGCTATAATTTCGCCAGCGAATTTTTGCGAAATTTCGCACGTCCAATTTTACTTCTTTTTCAGCGCGAGCGTAAAACGAGATTTTCGTTGGCATATACTATACACCAGTGAATGCGATGAGGGTAGGAGTTAGATTTATGAAAAATATAGTACTCACTTAATATTTCATATCGCGAGCGCTGCGTTCGAGAGGAAGTAAAGGGAGGTGGAGGGGATGAGAAGCGCGGAACTTAAAGGAGAAGACGAATTTCGTCGACGAATGGCGAGGCGATAAAGTATACACACACATTTAGAGTTACATAAACGCGAAGCGTTTGATAAAAGCGTGTTTAATTCAATCCTCTTTGCATAGGAAGTGGTCAGGGTCGACGTCCACTAACCCAGATAAAAGCAACGCGCGGGTCTTCGATATGGCATCTCCGGCCTTTTTCGTTCTACCGCCGGGCGAAACGAAGAGCGGGCGAGAGTCCGTATCGTCCCCATTCGCACCCTCGAAAAAAAAAAATCCACACCCTCGCTCTCGTTTCGCTTCGTCGCCGACTATTTGCCTCTAGCCCTCTTCGTCGATATACTCCTACATACATATACAAGCAACTTTCGTTACATCATTTCACCCTACATGAATATCTCGCTCCTTATCTTATTTTCTTCTTTTTTTTTGCATCGAACGACTCGATCGCTTCGCTCGATTGGCCCGAAGGAATTCTCCCTATTCCTCTTCCTCTCCCTCGACTCGGCGTCTCTCTCGCTACGGTGGCATTTTTTCATAACCGTAATAGTCTCCCAAGGGGAATTCTTAAACGAGTAATTACTCTTCCGATCCACGGTAGATGAGATTACTCGCGCCAGTTCGACGGGACGTTGCTTAATTTGGACTGTGACCAAGGTCAGGAGAGTCCGGTAACCCAGAAAGGCCGAGGCCAGAAGAAGAGAGGGGTTGAATTTGATTCTTCGACGGTGGGTAACCGAGACTGGAACGCGCGCGCGAGTTGGAGCGCGTGAGCCGAGTGGTTGCGTGCGCCTCGTCTCACACCCCCGTGAGGCTGCCGTCCCCCCACCAGGCTCACTCGCGGCACCCCTCCGCACAAAATCTGCCCCTCTCTCTCCTCTGCGACTCTCTTTCGCACGCGCACTCCCTCGGCCAGGCACCCTCCGCGCGCACCGGCAGCCTCGCAAATCCACCACCACCGGCGGCGGCACAACCAGCGCCGATCGTCCACCCCCTTATTCGTGTACCGGTCCGCGCGCACTCGTCCGGGATGTTCGTAAGTTCTGTGGCTGGAGCCAGTGCCCGCGCGTCATTCGCGATCGACGGACGACGTCGACGATTTTGTCGATCGTAAACAAGGTGATGAAGGAGAGGGTGGAATAAAAAAAAAAAATAGATACACGCTTAGATAGTCAATTTTACTACAAGGGTGTACAATACGTTACGACAGTGGTTTTTTTTTGACGTTTTTTCCCAGACTCGCGGGATGCGTGCTGCCGCACTCCCCGGCAACGACGAATGGGGATGAGAGGCAGGAAAAAAGAACGTAGGAAGAAACGTTATCGAGGAAAGAAGTTTCAATCGAATCATCGGCGTCTAGCGCGTGAATTTTTTATCGACTCGGGCCGGAAGTAAATTGCGAATTGGCGATATAAAGGAGAACGGTGGTGCGATTAAGATCGGTGCATAAGTCGAGCAACGTTTTTAGCATGTAACCGGGCCGGCGAGAGTGCTTTTTAGTGAGTCGCGGGGTAAAATGGGAGAACGTAAAAGCGAGACTTTATGTCGTCGATAAAAGACGCGTCAACGGATGCGGTGAAGTAGCCAGCGGATGGAAGTGCGAGAACGAAGAGAGGGAAGGAGAATCGTGCAAGTCGGGGCACGTATACAGGAAGAGCCGAAACGAGAGTACCTCGTGTGTGTTTTGGCGAGGACGTTTGAGGAGCTACCGGCCCCGCCGTTTCTCGCGGTGATTCGACTCACTCCCTGTCAACGATAACGATATGTTTTCCCTCCCTGGCGGAACCTCGAGACCGTAAAGTTCTTCTTCGACCACCGAGAGGGAGAGCGGGCGAAGTTTTCATCGTCGAGTGAAAAACCGTCTTGTCGGTCGGTGAAATTTTTGGCAACGCGCGCGCTCCTAGACGGGATTAAAAAGGGAGTGGGAGGTGGTGAAAAACGCGCGTGGTCGCGACGACGACGTTCTGCCGCGGTGCGTGGGTGAAACTCGCGTGACGTTCTTTCGAATTCAACGCATCGACGTCGACGCGAAATTGGATTGAGCACCCGGGTAAAATACATCCCCTTCCTCTCTCGGCCTCGCAGTTCTTTCGCGACCAAACTAATGAACTCGCTATTGAATCATCGTTCCTTCGCGTGCGCTATTGAAAGGGAATAGAAGGCAGGAAAGCCGAGTACCGCGCTGTAGAGGAAAAAGAAAAAACGGTGTCCCGACTTTATTATAGATGATTGTGCGACGGAGCGTGTAATCTACGGGCGATATTGTGTGTGCTCGTGTGTGTATGTGAGTGTTCGTGTTCGGAGTCGTGGAGTCGGCGAGTTCCTGAAAAATTTTCGTCATACCGCGACGTTCTTCTTATTCTCGTTGCTCTCGTATCGGAAGAATTACAGTGGGTGGATAAAATCCAGCCGCACGAGCCGTTAATACACCGACGATAATTCGCTCGTCCTTGATACGTAACCCTGGGCTTTGGTGGACCATTATGATTTGTGGTTCTTCTACGTGAGTGGGGCTTCGACCGACAGCCCGAGAGCGAGAGGAAGAGGATATATATATAAGAGAAAGAGAGAGAAAATATCGAGGAAGTACCGAGAATGTCAGCTAGGCCAGAATGAAAAAGTAAGTGTGTATGCGCACACGATGCGACTCATAAATGAAACATGACGGACGAATCCCTCACCCTGCCGCTTCATAATCGAACTTTTATCGGTAGAAAGTTTTTCCCTTTATTTCCATTTTTCCATCCGCCCTTGCTCGGTAATAAAATACTCTCCCGTTGAAGCGTTCAAAGCTACTCGTTCTTCATGTTCGTTTCAAAATTATCGTAAAACAATTGGTCGATGAGAAGGCAGAGTTTGAAGAGCGTTACAATAATGAAAATTCAAACGATTTAAAAAGCGGAATGGCGAAATTTTACAGTTTGAAGCATCGGAAAAGCCGATTTGCGTTGTAGGTCGATGAGGCGCGTATAAAATTTCAGGTCAATTCGCTAAGAATAATCGGTTCGTTACGATTTGGAAAAAAGAATGGCGAAGCCGGACGCGAAACATCCGGACGATGAGGGTGAAAAAGAAAAACCGAGGACGGAAATACAGAGAGCGTAGCGAACACGCGAATTATCGCGAGTAGCGCGGCTGGAACATTTTCAGGAAAATTCGTGCGGCCATTGTAACCGCGTTTTATAGCCGGCGATATTACGAGAAGGTCAATATAACGAAGATAATATTAATAAACGCAGGCGAACCACGAGCTTACGGGAGGGTGGCTTTGAACTAGGTGACCGACCGAAACGAGCCGGTTTTACATCGGTTGGTAGTGGGCAACCTGAAAATGACACTATACGGTGTATCCTCTCGCTTCCACGACCCCCACCCATTCCACACAAGTGTGCCCCAATCACCCATTGTCGACGTATCGCTGGATCGGCCTCGGTTCGCCCATTCATTCATCAGATGCTGCTCATGCAGGCGTTTATCACCCGATCTGTGCGAACGTTTATCGTCCGAATCGTTTCGTCATTTCGTTCCGTTCACGTGTCTATATATGTGTAGACGAACGACGATTATTGCCACCCTCCTCCCCCTCCCTAACGGCTGAATTTTTTTCTACTATCGCAAACGATATTGCGTGTCCCCGTTTTTTTTTCATTTTATTTTCTTTATTTGTTTTACTTCTTCTATCCATACGTCATATCCACTGAATCGGATCCCTGTACCGAGTTCCGAGTTTATCGATTGGCCCGTCAGTTGGGCGATAATTAGATTCTCGTCTATGCTTTTTCCAATCAACGCCTCGCATAAGAGGTATATCGTCTTTTCTCATTTTCCTCCTCATTCTATTTTCTCTCTCGTTTTCGTCTATTTTGCGGTGTTTTACTTGTTTCCAACGAACGCCACGCTCTACGACGAAACGCGTAAACCTTTTAGAAAGAGTCAATCGAAAGCGTTATTCCGTAAAACGGCTGTCACGGCGCGTTCCTGCCTCTCCGTCTTCTTTTCTACTCGGGCCTTCGCTTCATCGTCCAATTCCATCCTGAGATTTTTACGACAATGAATATTTTACGCGATCCACTCTCGGCTGACACGTCGGGTTGGTCCATTCGCTCGTATTATTCCCATTGATACGCGTAAAACAAAAGAATTTCAGCTTGATTAAAAATGCAATTCGGATTGCGGTCAATATTCTCTCACCGTAATAACAAAAATCCAACTACGAGGGAGTAAAGCGAAAAATTTTTGGGGAATAACGACTACGATCGTACGTGTGCCGAAATTGAAAATAATTGAACGTGTATATAGCGTAGTTGAAATACTGGTAAACTGGCAGTGGTGCGGTCGGCGTGTATGGCGCGGCAGGGCGAACGACGCAGTTATACGCCCATTACCGTGCGACCGGTCGACGATTTCTCAGGGCTTCCACGCGAGCAAAGCGGATTTCACTTGCCGTGTAACGCCCTCGCGTCCCTCCTCGCACCTCCGTTTCGAACGCAAGAAATGGGAGAATACACCCTCGGATACGTAATTTCATTACCGACTCGGCCTGGCTTTCGCCGTCATCCTCCTTCCCTTTCGTCGAACTCGATCGCGTCCGATAAAAACGAGCCCAAGAATTTTCGGCTCGTAGACGCCAAATCGGGATCACGATTGCAAAACGATCGTCCGTAAAAATTTTCCCCCGGACGAGATGTCACGTGACGTTTGAACTTTGAAAAGTACGGAAGGAAGGAAAAAGTTGGCGAGTGTCGGTGCGGGTTGAGGATAAGTGACGCGAAGACGGCAGCCAAGTACAAACTCATACAAAGACATGCACAGAGGGGGCACACGTAAACGTATATACGAGAGTAATCAAGCGGCGCGGAGAAACGGCAAACAAACACACGAGACTGTTGCAGAAAGGAGCGGATGAGGGCAGGGGTGGGGTAAAGTCACCCTCCTCGGTAAATTGGGTTAGCTCAAATCCCTTTACGCTAACTCTAATAGCGAAAGCGTGAGAAGCATGTGCCACCGATACGCGAGCCCACACACTCGCTCGGGTTCAAACCATCGGCTAAATCACTCGCGCGATTTTCAAATTCCCGTCAGCTATCGTTCTCGTTTCGACTTTCATTTTCCCCATTTGTATGTTTCGATGATTTTGCAATCATTTATAGCCGTAGGAGCGAATTCCAACCGAAACAAGAGTTCGTTCAATTACCCGTAATGTGAACGTTCTATAAATATTTAATCACCCTCAAACATTAACGGAGTAAATTAACTTGGAATGATTGTCGAGAACAATGACACCTGTGCATGGACGCTTTAACGCGATATTCGATGGTTATTCTTTGATCTGCGTTTCTTGTAGTTTTGGTAATTGGAATGCAAACAGGCGAATAATTGAATTTGTCTTTGCGAATGCGTATTTCTTTCCGTCCTTAAAGTTGTCAGCCTCACTCTCAAAGTCAGATTTTCAGAGTGTGTTCTTCTTTCTGTTCTACAGGAATTGGCGCGCCGAGGCGAGGATGCTACGAGAATTGGGAACGAGTGTTCGACGATGGCTCGTTGAAGAGGAGCGCACTTAAGACGTATCGAACGTTCTATCCTTGGGGATAACTTTCTACTTTTTTTTATCTCTTTCTTTCACGCGTCGATTACGTCCAGTTGCGGGATCCGATATCACGACGAATCCTCGTCTGAACGTGCGATGCCGTAGTGTGTGAGCGCGCGGTAGCGCGCGCTCGTCGCGTTTGAGAAAACGTTCGAGGGCACGATGGCACCATTGTTTGCCATTATTTTCATTCTCTTCGCAACAGCTGTGTCTCTACCGCCGGTAATTAAAATCGGTAAGTTAATTATCCTAGATTCGATAGAGTACACGAATGTTGAACTCATTCAATTGCTCCAATTTTGACCTAAAATAATTTTGTTTACAAACAATTCTACTACAGGTATAAATTTGTTAATTTTACGGAATGAAGTAGTATAAGATGATGCGCAAATGTTTCGTTGCGATCGATTAATACATCGAAATAGCAGAGAAGCGAAAAAACTGATTGGTATGGCTTATAAGTTCGAGAGCGAGATAAAGCGAGAGAAAATCAAAGAGGACTGTGAGGGGCCATTTCACGTGTATCGGTGCCTGCTCTTGAACGAGATGGGTGTACGAGAAGGATAAGGGTACCAGAAATAATCGAGTGGGTGGGTTTGCATAGCGAGCAGTGTGCATCTCTCGCTTATTTAGCGCGACTTCATCAAGTCGTCGTTAATTCCCGCCATCCGCGTTCGCGTAGCTCCCACCCATACACGCTATTTCAAACCGCACTGCCTCATTATTATTCCGCGTAACTCGCGGTCGAAGGCCACGGATGCGCTTCGAGTGGTTTAGACATTCGCGAAAGTTTCTCTCGCTTCGTTCCGCGCTCATCCCTCCCTCCCACATTGCCTTCCTCCAACCCCTTTTCAACGTATAAGCAAATTTCGATCGAGGAGTACCGAGCTCGTTCT
>NCVS01000913.1:662180-739576 GCA_003055095.1 Goniozus legneri
GAAACTGATATGACACCGAGACAATGCACCGGCTAATACGCGCTCTCTCTCGCGTCCTTAACGTTTTCGTTCGATTAATCTCGCGAGAGCATTTACTCGGAATTTTCACCTCCCTCGGTGTTGCGCCGCTGTCGAGTCACCGCCATTTGTTATGCCACTGTATGCGCGGTCGCGGTTGGGCGAGGACGAGTGCAAATGAGGAACAGTCGTCCTTCAAACGGGTGCCGAGAGCGCATAATACATACATAGCTTTATCTCTCTCACCAGCGAAGCTTTCCTTCTATAGATTATTCACGAGCCGACTCCGCAAGTTTCGTACGACCCATGCGCAGTGCCGTTTTGCCCGCTAAGTGAAAAGCCGGAAACACGCGCGAATTCCTATCAAATAACCATTGCGGGATTTCCGTGTGGTCCAGAGGAGGTCGAGAGATTTCACGCTGCGGGCAAAAATGCCGCGTGAAAGATTGATTCGCACGCTCCTAGTTTGTTACGCTCGGATTGGAAAAGTGTCAACAAATTGCGTTTTCCCGTCGCTCCGAGAATTCTTCGATCGATTCGACGCTCCGCCGAGTAACAGGTGAAGGAGAAATTTCGTAGACGGCGCGAATTCGTTGCGATAAGGGAAGGAAACTCCTCTTTGCAAATCCCGAAACGATCTTAACGCACACCGTTAATAATGTTTTGTTCGGCGGTCGCTCGCAGTCGGCTATTATTACTCGCAATTCCCGAGGCGTGCTCGGGTAACAAACGATCAATGTTAATGATGTCACCCGTTGTGTAATGGGAAAAGACGATGCCGTGGGTTTAATTACGTTTCGGAATGTCAGACGGACGTGAGAGGAACGGATATACGCGCGCCGTCGTAATTGGCTTATCGTAGCGTGAACGGGTACCGATCCGTGCCAGTCGATCGGCCGGTCCGGAATGGTCTAGTTGTCGGCTGACGTAGGGCTCCCGCAAGGCCTATACTCAAAAGGCGCTCCTCGCGCGCGATAGTCCCGACAGCCACTCGGGGGAGTACACGCCTTTGGCGTTACCGGAGTGTTATCCGACTCTGTACGCGGTAAATCGGTAGACAACGAAGACGGGAATTCGAGGCGAAATTTCACGAACGAGACGAGATGGCAGTTTGAAAAGTCTCCCGGACACGCATTTGCGAAATTAAATCCGCCTGGCGTGCCCACTGTGTTCGTGGATCAACGAGGAGCGGACGGTGTGACGTTCGGTACAAATGGAACGGGGGAGAAAGAAAGCGCAAAGTCCGGGACGGCGATAGCGACCTCGGCTCTGCTAAGGTGTTAAGTAATTGAATGCAATCGCGAATAGACGTCGGAAGCTCGATTCAATCCCCACTCGCACTCCCCAAGGCCGGGAATGAATTTTAAGAAGCCCGTGGGATGTTCCCCTGTACCCCTTTCTCCAACCCCTCGTCCCCCTCCGTCGCGCGGCAATCTTATCTATCCCGCCTTCGGCATCGACATCATTCGGATCTCGTATCCTGTCGAGTGGTGTAAACTAATTTCCACCTCCTTATAACTCTTCTCGTCGAGAGGACGCCATAGCCAAGCACAAAACCGGGAAATTCGTCTAAGAACATTTGTAAGGCTGATTACGTCGAGAAATTCAAATGATTGTGGGAGAGGTAGGGATGAAGGGGAATTCCGAATTCCGAAGGGTCGTTACGACGAAAAGACGACTCGCGGTGGCTCTATATATGTATAGCTTTACGGAGAGTTCGAGTCTCCCGCAATCGCGAAAATATATTTCCCGCCCGAGTGAACTACATGTGTCGCATTTTCTCCCTTCGTCCCCTTCTCTCTTTTTCTCTCCGTCTGTCTGTCTCTCTTTTTCTCTCCGTCTGTCTGTCTCTCTCTCTCTCTCTCTCTCTCTCTCTCTCTATCCTCTCATTCTTTTCGCTACTTTCTTATGCACGATAAAGTCCTATCAAGCGAGCCATATCGACCGTGAAAACCACATCGTAATGTCATTTCGATCGCCGCAACGGCAAGAATTACGATCGCTTCGTTTCTCGAGTATAAACGCGAATGAGAATAAATAAGAAGGAAAAAATGAGGGAAAGGGCGAGGGAAAATTTTATTCCCTCTTGCGACATCTGACCCCATTGAGACTCGATTTCGTCACCGTGAAGCGAATATAGCGCTCTCTTCGAAGAACGCACGAGCTCGAGAGCGAGACATATAATATTCGACTCTCGCGCGCACAGCCAACCACCTCGCTCCGGCACATTATTCATTTCGGATCTTGACGGATCGCGCGAGCGCCGTAGAAGTTTTGAAAAAGAGGAGAGAGAAAAAAAGGCGAGCTAGTCGATCCGGTATTCGGTCCACGTCTCAACAATCTCGAAGCGGTCAACTCTCCGACGTCGCGCGCGTATATACCGCTGGATCTGGATCTCCCCCGTCTCCGCGAATCTTATTTTAAAAAGCCCTTTTGTCGGTCGTATATACACTCTCCCAATATGGGCACAGCCGACACCGCGAAAACTGCTCGTGTGTATGCGCCGAGAGATCGTGAATTTCCAATCGTCCATTGAGAAATGTACTTTATCCGGTCAGCGAGGTAAACGCGAAATTATACTTCGTACTTTAAACGCGCAAAGTCTAGTGCGCTCTACGCGAGTAAGCACGGCTCGTAATCGATTGCGAAGGGCATTAAGAAAGTAGAGTCTTTCGATATACCCACCGAAGATATTTTCCGAGACATTCCGAGAAAACTCGCGGAGAGAGATCAAACCTTCTGGCAATTTAGAATCATATTAAATCCATCCTCGAGTCCTCCCACCGCCGCTCTTCGAGTATATAGTATATTTACGATGCGAAATCATGGGAGGAGAAATCCTATATACGGTAAAATACACTTGGGAGAAGCTGTGTACACACATCACTCGCACGATAATGGTACCACCGTTCGCCCCCGTCGTTGGTAGCGCTCGTTCTCCGAACTCTCTCATCCCGCTTCTCGAGCCCGTTGGCCCGTGATCCGCTCATTACAAAATTACGCTCGAGCGTCTATATATACACGTCAGCGAACTGTGGGCCGAGTAGTACACGAAATTGAATATAAAGCCGGGGTAACGTTGAGCAAGACTTGGCGGACTGTGCGTGTCTTCGTTCCAGCCTCTCTATCGTCTCGCACGAGCAATGTTACCGAGGGCGAGCTCCCGCGATGTACCGGGCGTTTGTCGCGCGCACGAGGAGTAGGTGGATGGGGTGGTTGTAAGTTTTAACGATAACTCCGTTGATTTGTAGCGAGCCCGGAAGCGTATCAGAACTCGAACCGATCGGGACCGCAAAGTCGTTCGTTCGTGGATAGTTGAATTCGTACTCGGGATCTAACGGTAATTGATATTATCGATTTATTGGTTTGTTACCAAAATGCTAATTGCATTGCGTTCGTTGTATCGACTCTTCTATTGATAAGGTAACTCCGTCTTCATTTCGCCAGTTTTGTTAATATTGGCGCATTACAGAGCGTTATCTTTTGCTCTCTTATTGAAGTTATTTGTAGACTGGCATCGACACCGAGACGAACGATCAACGGGGCTTCGGTGAAAAGGGCTTCGTTCGAACGCACGCGAACGAGATCGCGACTGCGCTTGTGCGCTCCGCGACGAGCTCACAGCCAGCCCGAGCGATGACTTTATTTTCTCCGTGCCCGGCAACTCTCACCTCCACCTCGCGTCATATCGCGGAATGTCAAACGCAATTTCCGTTCTTCCGCATAGTGCACATTGAATAATTGAAATGGCGATCGTGTCTAGATGATTCAACCAGCGCACACGTCGCCGAGGCGAGAAAAATTATAGTTCTCTAAATTATTATCGTTACGATTATTCAATCGATATTTACAATTTAAAAACACTTAATCCACACAATCTCTACATAACACTTCATGCTAGAGTAAGTGCATGCGCACGTCTTCGCGATTTTTGTTCTCGTTCAACCTCGTTAATTGTATATTGAGTATGCTATAGTTTGCTGTTTCTCTGAGGCATTTGCGAAGCTCGAATACGAATTTTAAAGCAGTAGCGATTAACGATCATTCTCACAAGAACAGTCTTCGAGTTCATATAAGATATTCTCGGGTCTTCGTTATGGTAACTATTTTCTGTTGTTTATTTTTAATTGCTCATTATAAGTATTGCTCTAATGATTATATAAGCTGTACCTCAAACTTCTTTCGATTGAAGTTGGTTTAACAATGAATATTAGTTAAAAGCCGTTCAAAACGATATTTACTTATATTTACAAATTTACGATGTTTCTGTAGACAACTAATTTTCAGCTTCAGCAATATCTTTTACATAAACCGCTTCAATCTTCATCATCGTACACACATACAGGAGTGGTTAAAATTTCAAAATTTGTTACAAAACTATCGTCGAAGACGTCCGAGACGACGCTCCTTACGTGAAAGAGTCGCTCTCACAATGCCCAGTTCGTTAAGACAAATGCGTCGAACGACGAAGCGAAGACGTCTTTTCTCCCAAAGTCTGATAATATTCGTCAAGAGAGTCCAAAAAACAGCCCATACAAAGAGAGGCAAAGCCAGGAAGAGAGAGAGAGAGAGAGAGAGAGAGAGAGAGAGAGAGAGAGAATGAGATAGAAAAACGAAAGTAGGAGCACAGAGACGAGGAGAAAGGACGGACTCAATGAGTAGTTCGCCACAACTTTATCTGAATTTCCGAGTCGACAAGTCAGCAATCTCGCATTCAAAAAAAAGTTTTTTTCCCCCTCGGATTATGCGCGGCCCGTTCTGTACGGATGTGCCGCACGACGAGACTCACCGAGACGCTCGCAAATTGGCGCTCGCTTTCTACCACTGAAGTTGGGGATCGGAACGTGTGTGTGTGTGTGTGTGTATGTGTGTGTGGGCGCGCAGGAGCCTTTTTCGCAAAGAAGAGAGAAAAAGTCTAGATATCGAACCGACTGTACTCCTGATATTTATCCGATGCGACGCTCGCGGCCACCTCAATACGAAATCGTTTTTCTCGCGGGAAAGCTCGACTCGTACGTACGATACGTTCTGATTGAAAGAAATGGAAGCATACTATCCCCAAAATGAATTCCGAATCGAATCTCCGGGCCAGAACGCCGTTGATTTTCTAATAACCGAAGCGTGCAATTTATGCGTTGGGTAGATGAATATCGAAATAGACGAAGACACCGGTCATTCCACTTTGATCGTTCGATTGAGCGTAAAGTAGAAATTGTCTGGCGAATATTGAGAGACAATAGCTCGCGTGCGTTAATTGCCATAAATAAGCATATTCCGTGACGAGATGAGAATACGCGCGGGGTGGTGCGTGAGACTCGAGCTTAATGAAGCGTAACGAAGCGCCGTGTAGAGAGCCGGCAGGTCTAGGTGGAAATGAAGCGAGGGGTTAGCGAGCTCGCGCAAGGGGAGGGGACGAGTGAAAGAGAGGATAAGGTCGACAGACACGGGCACCGCCCAAGGGTCGAGCGAAACTAGCCCCGTTCCACGTTCGATCCGCTCACGAGGTTTTTTTTCCCTCAATCGAACGGGAATTATATCGAAGAAATAAAAAGGAATTGGTAACGAAAGAATTTATCCTCGAAAGGCAATACTCGGAATTGTCGTTGAAAATACTCCTCCGTAAAATCGCGAAGGCTCCCTCGTTCAAAATTGCGTTTGATCAGCCCACGAGTTTATCCACGTGATGAGACTATATTTAACAGAGAGGGTATCAATTATCGAGTTCTTCATCTTACACCTGAAAACCGGGACGGATTGAAACCGGGGAAGATGAAAAAGAAGGGGAAAAAAAGTGGGACGTGACGTCTTTGTAGAGACGTTTCTAGGCGAAAAGAGCGAGAGTAAGTGAGGAACCTCAAAGGAAGCCAGGCGATCGTTACGAGCGCGCGACTTTATCTCACGCGCGCACCTGTTATTGGTCTCCAAGACTTTTTTATCTCCTAGCTGATTCACTGTGCTCTTTGTCATTCATCCTCCGTTTCCTCATTACCACCCCTCGCCGGGTTGGTCTTTATGATTCGATATTTATATAAGGGATTCGTACCGAATTCGTATTGCCTCATTGAAATTCACGTATGTAGATGAGAAGCGAGTCGTGCGAGCTGTGGAGAGCTCGCGTCCTTCGAACGCAACGAAATTATTGGATAAGCGGCGGAATTAGAGGAATCAAAGGAGCTTCGAAAATTGCAAAATTAATTGTCCTTGCGGACGAACCATCAAGCACGGACTACGTACACGTTATACAGAGTCGTGTTCGTAGCTCAGTTCTCTCCGACTCGTTTCGCTACGGGGTTGCTCGGGTGGGCAAACTCCGCTATTTCCGTATAAACAACGATGAAACCTCGGAGTCGCGTCTACCGGTGTTACTAACGAAATTTATCAGCCACGCGAAATCTCATCCCGGTCGATCACTCGCGTATCTATCTATCTCTCTCTTTCTCTCTCCCAGCTAAACGCACGGACCCGCCCTTCGCTCGATTATACGCCAAGAATCTCAAACTTATCTCGTATCGAAATAGCGCGAAAACGTTCGCGCGTGAAGGAGGAAGAAGAGGAGCAACGTTCGATCCTCGATGACGCGAGATCACAACCGTTAGATTTTTTTTTCGATCCTTTCCCCCCTGTCTCTTTTTATTTTGTTCATTTCGCGTGAAATACGAGAGTAAAGAACTCTGAAAACGCAAGCGGTTTCGTTAAATGATACAGCCAGTGCAGGGACTCGGCTGCGTTTAGATTATCACAGCCTACTCTCTCAGTCTCGCAGTGTGTTCCCGTGTTTCTCTTTTACGAGACTGTTACTTCCGCTCTGCTTCGCTCAAACCAGTCGACGATGCTCCTACGGTTGCGTAGAGGAACAACGGGGAATAAGAGAGGAGCGTGGCGAGTAAAAATATGAGAGGAGCATGAAAAGAAGTTCGCATCGTTACCTCTCGCGTTGCGTTATGCATTTACCGACGACGCCCTCGACTTTCCCTGGCTTCTCACTCGATAAATGTTGAAATTTGCTCGCACTCCCGCTACTAACTTTCCGCTTTTAATCAATGAAATACTCTTCGGTAATTAATGAAAATCGTTATAGATACATACGTATTGGGTTTGATTAGCCCGTGGTAACGAGCAACTTCGCCAATGAAGTTTCGCATCGAGCGATTCCGCTCTGATATCGTATGGATCGTGTTTGTGTTTCGGGCTTGACGCCGCCTATGTGTATCTCCATAAGACTTTGTACGTGTGCGTTACGATCCGTGGACGGCCGACGTCGCGACGCGTATCTGCCGTAGGGGAAGAGATAAGACATAACGTAGTTGGGCAAGTTGATTAAATTTGTTTGCCTCCGCTTCCTCTCTTTCTCTCTCTATCTTTCTCTATCTCCCCCCCATCCCTTTCGCTCCTCGCTACCCCTCGCTCTCGAGGCTGCCACAGTCGAGTACAGAGTCCGCCGCGAAATGTGCCACCAAGGCCGATTTTTCCGCGCGATACACCAATCTCGAACAATGACAATGTAATTACCAAGATTGGTATCATTTTTTCAATCCATCGCATTTCTACCTCCCACTCCCTTTCTCGTTTTTTTACCCGCCCATCGAGACGAACACTGAAAAATACATTATACTTTGAGCTTCCCGATAAATTGAGTTTTCTCTCATGTTCCAGGGGCAATCTTTACCGAAGACCAAAAGGATAACCCATCGGAATTAGCTTTTAAATACGCCATCTACAAGATTAATAAGGACAAGACGTTGCTGCCCAACACATCGTTGGTTTACGATATTCAATACGTACCAAAGGACGATTCATTTCGCACGTCGAAGAAAGGTGGGTTTCCGGTAAAAATGGGAAAAATACGAAGAAGATAAAATTCTCGCCCCGTTTCTCACTTATTGAAAAGAGAAATAAAGTTTTCACGTCGATGGAAAAAGTAGCGATAACGGAAAAAAGAGAAAATTTATTTCACTCGAGCACGTAGTATTGGAAACGAAAACACAAACTGCACTTCGAATTCTTAACGAAATAACTTTTTTCGGCCTCTCTCCGAGGACCACCACCTCCCTTCCCTTGTCTCGCGCTCGACAATTCGTTTTGTTTTCCACTGAAATCCGCGGTTTGTTAACGTTCGCCGGAAGGGTCATACTTGACACGGAGAAAAAACGTCGAAATTTCTGTAAGAACGTCGATAAAGCACGAACATTGCCTCTGATAAATTGATGAAAAGAGAGGGAGAGAGAGAGAGAGAGAGAGAGAGGGAATAGAAAGGTGAAGCAGACGAGAGGGGAGATCTCCTCGAGTCTGAAAAGTACGCGTCTCGCCATCTACATAACGCCGAATTGAGGTTATGAACGTTGAATCACGTTCTCCGTCTTATTAATTGAGTAAGAATCTGACTTCCATTTCTATCGCGCTAAGAAGCTTTCCGAGTCGCGACGTCAGATCGCGGAAGGGAGGAAAAAATTGCTGAAGAATCGGAAAACGAGAATTATATTATACAAAAGATAGCCGTTGAATTATTCATGGTATTGGCTAATTTTGAGGGAAGGAACGGGTAAGGGGGAATAAATAAACTCGCGCTTGGATTACGGATGCATCGGGACGGATGGACCGATAAATTCAAACTCAAGGTTCTTTGCTCTATTCTCGCTATAGCCTGCAAACAGTTATCGAGATCCGTCCAGGGTATATTCGGCCCATCGGATCCACTCCTAGGTGCCCACATACAAAGCATCTGCGAGGCGCTAGACGTGCCCCACCTCGAGGCACGAGTCGATTTCGAGCAGAGCTTCAAAGAGTTCAGCATAAACCTCTATCCATCGCAGGATCAGCTCAACAAGGCCTTCAAGGACCTCATGACGTTCCTAAATTGGACTCGAGTGGCCATCATATACGAGGAAGATTACGGTGAGAGATTTTACGCTCGATTTATCGTAAAACGCTCTCGGACTAAATACCGGAATTATTACCTTACAAAGTTTTTCTCGTCGTTATTTTATTTCATTACCAACGATGTACCGCCTTGCTGTCCGTGAAATCCGTTCATTGTGCATCCCCTGACGGGATTTCATACCAAAAGAACGTCCAATTCAGGTACCGGAAGTGGACGAGGTAGTTGAAACGTCGACTCGCTGTCAACCGCAGGCAAACGAAATCATTTACATAGGCTGTGCATTTGTATAATACATACGCGAATACGAATACATATATACCAACGTATAGCACTTAAGTACGAACTTTATGGAGAGTGCGCAATGACGTCACCGGATTCCTTCTTTAACTGGCTAGGCTGCAATATTCGCTACCCCCCACGTTTTCTTTCGCCGTCGGGCGGCCCGACGATTAATCATCTCGCTTCAGTGCCGTCTCTCGCGATTTCGGGTGCCATGCGCAATTTATTTACGTTTGCGATAACAGCGACGCTCTCTACACCAGTCCCGGCTCATTTATATCTCGTTATTGTTCGAGAGAATTCCTTTTTTTTCCGCTCGCGTTCCCAAGCCAGCCCCGACGAGGAGTCGATTGGAATTGCGGTGCGAAGGCGTGCACGGGGCTCTCGGCGGTCGCGGTTCCGTCGTTGCGGTATCGTATCGCGCGCCCTGGCGGAAGTAAAAAATAGCGTCAGAGAACTTATCCGGGATTCTTCCTCGGCTCTTGTAGTAAATGTATCGCTCGCTCTACGTCATATATCTCCGGGAACAACATCGCGGAGCTGTGCTCGTAACATTCAAGTAACAGAAAGAGAGGAGATTGGGATGGTTCGCGTGGAATGGGGGACTGTAGGGGGGTTGGTTTTTAAACCAGACATTCACAACCCGGACCTTCTCGCTCCCTTGGACGCCCCAGAGCCCCGTCCACTTCTGCGAGTTCTCTCCTCGACGTCTATAGATATAACGACTCTCCACGTATACACACATTTAACTGGCTTTCCTTAGAAGCCCCGTAATTGCCCACCCGAGGTAGAGACAAAGATTGTTATTTTTCAATTTGGCGTTTTTTATCGATTGCGGCACCCTCGCTGCGCGAGCTCCCTTCTTTTAACGTTCAGGGCGAAATTTGTCTTCGTTAGTACCGGCTCTTTTCTTTTCTCTTACTCCTTCGCCCCCTCTAGACGCGCGGTATCAATTTCGCCAAACGATACCGGTAACGATTTATTTGCCCCGTCTCCATTTGTCCGATTTGTTGTCCTAGGTCTCTTCAAGCTGCAGGATCTCGTGAAATCGCCGCCGTCGAGTCGTACGGAGATGTACATACGCCAGGCGGGTCCCGGCACGTACAGACAGGTGCTTCGCGAGGTGCGTCACAAGGAGATCTACAAGCTCATAGTGGACACGGATCCGGCACACATGCAGCAATTTTTTCGTGCGGTAAGCCTTCGAGCGGTGTAACGTGTACACAGGAGCGCGACAACGTTTTTGCCGATATATACGAGCTACGTAACGCTCGTGTAAACGATCTACCTACGATGTATTTATTTGCAATGCAGGAAGGGGTTTCGGGACCGGTGCTTCAATAACCTTGGGACAAAAGATCGACGATATAAGCGCGAAAAATAAAATACTATAAGTCTCTTACATAGGCGAGTATGAAGAGAGAAATAGCGGGGGGTGAGAGAGACAGAGCGAGTATGAAAGACCCTGTAGCGAACTTTGGATGCTTATATGTGCTTTTATTCAAAGAGCTTCAGAGAGAGAGAGAGAGAGAACTGGGATAGAGATGAGAGGAGGCGAGAGTGGAACACGAGCGGGCACCTCGGTCGATCGATACCCAAGTGCGATACACAAGGCCGTCTCTCTTGGTTAGATAGAACCGAAAGGTTTCACTCATCTCGCGTAAAATTTAATCTCACGGCGCTGTTCGACGAATGATTAATTATCAAAGTCAAATACGACAACGGGATGCGGGGCGGAAACGTGGACGAGATTCCATTAACAAAATTTCTCGACGAATCGATACAAATCATACCCTAGGTTCGAGCTACCGTCAGTTCAATTATGAAATTTGACTTCATTCGCGTTCTCTATTATATTCGGCTATCATTCATGGGAGGCGGGTTGATATCCCAATCTAGATTTAAAAAAAAATCACTCTACCGCGGTATACGAATCTCCCATTTATCTCTCGGGTCGAGTGCGTTGACGCTCCGAATCGAATTCTTTAATTGGATCTACTCGACTTAATACCATCGAGCCGCGAATTTTGTAGAACGTGCGTCGATCGATCGTTTTCTATCTTTGTCTGGCGATCGCGAGGACTACCGCACTAGGCAGACCTCACCCTTACGGAGACGGCTTAGAGGATGCAATCTCGGTCTGGACGTGATCGAGGTAGAACCGTTATTTGCATGCCAACTCGCCGATCTCACGGGAACTGATCGTCGATGAGACCAGGAATCGCGAATGCCCTCCCGCTGTGTACGCGCGTGTTTGTGTTTGATCGTATTCCTCGAATCGAGTAATCAAAAAAATGCCCGAAACTTTAAAATCCGTCGATTCTTTTTTCTCTTTTATTCCAATTTGATTATTTTCTCATTCGTTTTCTCTCGACTATTGTCTATTTTTTTTAGTTTTTATTATCACGGTGCGAAACAGAATTTGGAAATAGGGAGAGTGGAATTCGTGCAAAAAAAAACGAAGAAAGAAGAAAATGGAAGAAGAGGAATGAATCCTTTTCGACGCGAAAATAACAAACTAGCTACACGTATTCGACGTGATTTCGTAAATTAGAGCACCCAGCCCAAAACCTGAGGGCTGTCAAGCGCACGGGCAAAACGAGGAGACGAAACTAGAAAAAAAGACAAAAAATCGATTACAGGTCGCGGACGTGTGACGTTTTTAAAATTAAATATTTTCAACGCTGGCCACATCGTAACATGTGTTCGTCGTGCTTGGCGAAATCGTCGACGCGTGCACTTTCGCCCGATGTTCTCTGACAAATGTTTTTTATCGATGATTTGTCAAAATTATGCGGAATTCTTTGACCCGGAGTTAATGCGCACGAATGAAAAAATACGACCGCGAAATCACTTGGCGCGAATGTCCACCTGCGCATTTTCGTGCACGATGGGAATCGAAAGAGCAAAAGCGAACGAGCGACGGAGCGACTCTACGCATGAACAATTTTTCGACATTCATCTCGACGAAACGGCTCCCCAATTCGTTCGGGATTTCAATTTCACGACCTGATAGGTCTTAGCAGTTGAAGCTTATATGAATGGACGTGCAAAATGCAATGGCAAAACAATAGTCAGGTACGAAGCGTATATTCGCGGAGACCCTCTCCGCGATCGAAAATTCACTTCGATGTATACGATAAAATCTCACGCGCTATTCCCTGTTTTTGGATTTTATTTCAGCTCTGCATTCTATTCTCGGTTAAAGGATTTCCGTTGTTTCGGTGATATCGACGATCGGTTTCGTAATGCATCGCAATCCCCGGATCGACGGTGCGCGTTTTCTTTCTGACGGTTATTTTTTCCAGTCAAAAACAGAAACGTTGAGTTAAAAATTGCTCTCTTACCATCGCGAATAATCACTCACTTTCGTTTTGTCTGCTTTCAGATTTTGCAACTCCAAATGAACGACTACAGATACCACTACATGTTCACCAGTTTTGTGAGTATAATAACTACATGGATGCATGATTATACTCGCTGTGAGTCGTCGATCACGTGTCCTCTCTCTCTCTCTCTCTCTCTCTCTCTCTCTCTTCCTCTCTCTCTCTCGCTCTCTCGATGTATTTTCATTTATCTCTTTTTCAATTCTAAACTTTCGACGTGTTAATACCGGAGTTGTGAAACGACATATGCTGAAGCAAATGCCGCTAATGAGAATCGGCCGCGTTTTCATGCGAAACTTGGTCGGCATTAGTCCGCTCTTCAAGGTCCTTTCGTACGCGCTCTGGGCCAGCAGTATCTACCTCCTCAACCCTGCGGGGAATGCTTTGAATACGTCGTCGGACGGGTGTTTGTTTCTCTCGCGTACTCGCGGCCCGGCCGAATTACGTCCTTTCCGAGCCAGAGACCGAAGATTTTAGTGCCCCAAGGAGCGAAATCAAAATGGGTTTTCGACGCGATGAGTGGACGCTTAGCGTATTCGGCTAATTTGAGCCGCATACGCGCGAAATACAAAGAAAAACTTGATCCTTTGAGAGGCGGGGTTCTCAAGAGGAGAGTTCGTTATTTATTTGTGAAATTCGTCGAGATAAAGAAATCCTCGTCCAAGTTCTCCGAGTGCGATAATTCGCTTGTTTTCTGTATTCCCTCTCTCGCTCTCTCTCTCTCTCTCTCTCTCTTCCTTTTTTATTTAAAACAACGATAAAACGCTCAACGAACAAAACAAAAGACTTCGGTGTCGGTGAGAAATTCGCGCGGGAGCAAGACGAAAGTTCAATCTCAATTATGTGAGTGGCCTCGTCTGGAATGGGAAGCTTTCAGGAAAATCTGGGTATTCGGGTATACCTGCTGAAGTCAAGCACTTGAAATAGGTTCAATTTCGGTAATGGATATCTCTCTCGACGTGCAACTCTCTTACACCGCCTCCCGTGGGTCTTCCCTTTTTTTTCGTCCGGCGTTTTTAAGCTCGAGCTCTTTCTCCCACCTCACGCTTCCGAAATTCCTTTTCGAAAATCGCGACTCGGTTTTCTCCGGAGCCCGACGACCTCTATGATCGATATCGGCCTTCATAGCCAGCAGTAAGAATCACGAAGAATGGTATTAGCTCTCGTGGATACCTCGCTATTCGGCGTCGTCGTCCGCCCTCGACATCCGGTGTATTAGCCTCGCGACGGTGGGAGCTCGAAACGGAATTAGCTGCGGAACTTTCGTGACCGGAATCGCCAGGACTTGGTCCGCGTCCAAATTTCATGCCGGAGTCGCGAAATAAAGATACGTTCTATTCTGCCCTCTAGTTTTTTCTCTCATCTTCCTACTTCTCTGGCACTTTTTACCCGCAGACGCAACAAACACGTTTCGCTCCCTCCGGGGTCTCGTATGATAGAGAGCGAGAGAGGAAGCGCGTAGATGTGTATACGAGTATAATTCCATTCGGGGCTACTCTTTTCATTTCGTCGACCTCTCTCTTTCTCTGTTTTTCTACTTCATACTCGGTACTCGATCTCAGGACATCGAAACGTTCGATCTCGAAGACTTTAAGTACAACAGCGTGAACATGACGGCATTCAGACTGGTAGATCTCGAGGAACCGAAGGTCGCCGAGGTACTGCGTCAGATGGAGCGATTTCAACCGATCGGTCACGCGATTCTGAACAAGACGGGCGTGATACAGGTAACGGGAAGAATTGCGCTCGATGGGGAATGAAAAATGAAGAATTTCGTCTATTTCAGGCAGAGCCGGCGCTAGTGTACGACAGCGTGCAGGTTTTCGCTCACGGATTGGCCGCCCTCGATCGGAGTCACGATCTCAGGCCGGCGAATCTCTCGTGCGAGAAAGAGGAGCCTTGGGATGACGGATTGTCTCTCTACAACTACATTAACGCCGTACGTACGTTCGCGACAGCGTAACTTCCCCCCTCCCACCTCCCGTAACAATTCCTTCGTGAAGTTTTAGTCGCGGTAAACAATCCTCGAAAGCACGACTTCCGGTTTCCTTCTCTGTCGCAACCGGGCAATGAATTTCTTCCCCCCGCTGGGAAAATCGAATTCGCTTTTTCCACTCGCGGTTTTATACCGGTCCCTTTTTTATTTTCCCTTTTCTCGTCTAAAAAAAATAATCGACCGCCAGATGGTTCGCAATGCCGGATGGCGTGGCTGTTAATTTCGCGAGGTAAGACGTCGCGAGCGCCTTTTTCACGTTGGATAACGAGATCGTAAATTAAGGAAACAATTATCGCGGAGTGTCGCCGCCTCGTTAGGACGATTTGATATTTGAATTTTAAAACGGATCTGCCCATGAGAACTCCGCAATTTATTCTCTACCATACTATTTCTCTCTTTCCCTTATCCTCTCCTCTTTTGGATCCTATAACTCGTCTCGGTATCATTAAATCCTCCCTATAATCGCTTCTTTTGCTGACCGCTCGAATGAATCAAAATCGCGAGAGTTCTCATGCATAAAATTCTCGTATAGAGGTGAATTTAACGCGTATAATAACTTTAAAAATATTATCCGCGAAGAGAAAAAGGCAGATGAAGCGAGGCCTATTACGAAGAAAGAGCGGGCAGTTTTAGTGGATTTGAAATAAAATTTCTTTCGTTCCGTTCCGAGTATCCATCGCTCGTATCTCTTTAGCCGATATTTCGCGATCTATTTCACACGGAAAAAAGCGAGAAATCGTCGACGCGATATTCGAACGCTTTTTCTCTGTTGCAGGCAGGTATACACGGCTTGACCGGACGGATAGAATTTAACGAGGGCAAGCGGAACAACTTCAAATTGGACCTGCTGAAGTTGAAGAAGGAGAATCTCGTGAAGGTGGGCGAATGGAAACCCGAGAGCGGCGTCAACATCACCGACGTTGGGGCTTTCTACGATACGACTACCAACAACATCACCCTTGTAGTGATGACCAGAGAGGTCGGTTGCTAGAGTCTTTTTCTCATTCTCACTCGAGCTTTTTTCCCCTCGATACGCACGTTTATTTATCATCGAACCGTAAAAAACCGAAGACAGGATAGTTCTTTTTATCTTCGACACTGTAATTAACTTTTTTCTCCATTTTGCGACCTACCCTCGAAGTTCCTTTGAATTTCCGCGCGGCGAACCTATAACGGGTTTGCGAAGAAATTGCAAAGGGAAAGCCACCAAGAAAGTATTATATTAACCGCAAAACCGGAAGTTGAATAAGGAGGATCTCGCGCTAGCTCCGCGTCGTTATATGCCTTGGTTGGCGAGGAGGTTATGGCGCCGTCGAATTGGCGCGTTATCAAAGTCGAATCGCAGTTTGGCGACAATACCAGCTTTTATCCCTCCCTTCGTTACTTCGGCGCGCTAGGAACGAGAGGTCGAAATAAGAGAAAACATTCGCGTAGATTAAAAAGCGGAAAATTTTCTGACTCTTTTTTCTTCTCTCGCTTATTTCAGGAAAAACCGTACGTAATGGTAAAGGAGGACAAAAATTTGACGGGAAATGCGCGTTTCGAGGGTTTCTGCGTGGACCTCTTGAAGTGGATAGCCGGTCAAGTTGGCTTCCAGTACGCGATACGACTGGTGCCCGACCACATGTACGGCGTGTACGATCCCGAAACGAAAGAGTGGAACGGAATCGTACGGGAACTCATGGAAAAGGTAAATTCCCCGATTAATAAAAAAACGCATCGAGGGAGGGAAAAATTCGTAACCAAGCCGCAAAACTCTAGCAGAATTTTCGTAGTTTCGGTTTTAATGATTGCCGACAGCGTGCTCGTAAATTATACCCGTTCACGGAACACTGCTGTACGTACACACGCCTGTATACAATATAGGTATAGATATATAAATATACGATCTGCACGGTCCAACCGTAATAATTAACGACCACCGGAGTCGTAAATAATTTTCCCTTATATCTTCGTTATAAATCAGATACTACGATTGGAAAATATGCATATAAACAAAATGGGAGAAAAAAAAGAACTTCAGCGAGATGAAAAAACAACAAACGGATATAAGGGGAAGAGGAAACGCTGGAAACTGACGTTTCATTGCACGCTCAACTTCATTCCGCTCCTCTCGCGTTCTGGTCCGTCGGGTTTTCATCATAAATCCGATCCGGCTCACTGCCCGCTAAGGAATTTCATTATATGAGTACTGGAACAAAGATTGTCTAATTCAAACCATTTTTGCTAGCCCGGGAGCCGAAAAACGAGCCAGGCAAAAAAGAGAAAAATTATTTGCGCAGCGAAGCCAGGGGCAAATAATAAAACCGCACGCAGATGCCACACACCGCATACACGTCATTTAAATTTCAAAATTTTGCGTGTTATTAAAAACACGACGCGAATCCTATACCTCGGCGTTCCCAATCGCGGCTGATCGACAAAGCGAAGGGGATAAAAACGAAAATTGAAATATAGACGACTTAAAAGTTCCGAAAAAAGTAACCGCCGATAAAAAGGAACGAAGGAAAGATAAAATTGAAATATTCATAAGCAATTGGAAGGATTGCCGTAGCCAAGTGCATTTGAATAATTCAAATCAATAAGGCCATCGCGCATCATCGTTGTTATATCGCAACTGTAGACACGAAGATCGATAGCAACGTTCTATTCTCTGCTGATGACGAGAGAAGGAGAGAGAGAGAGAGAGAGAGAGAGAAACGGAAAGGTGAAGAGAGCAGTCAGTTACACATTTTGAAACGCTCTGCTCGTTAATTCGCGCCTTCACGCGCGCACGCGCACCGGACGACAGTTTTCCCGAGATGGAAGAGGTGCACACCGGCGAATAAGAAGCGATGCAAAAAAAAATACGAAAAAAAGGAGCTCGCGTAAGTGAGAGAAGGAGAAGCAAAGGGCGAGAGAGGGAGAGAAGGAGCGAAGCGCGCATGGAGATAAAGAAGGAAAGGGTAGTGAGATGGAAAAAGGGCGTGCCACTTTTTGCTTTCATTTTCGCAGACGGCCAGCTCGCCTCTATATATACCCTCGGCTCGGAAGAAACGAAGACAAAGCACACACCGACGACCGACGACGACGGCCTTTTTACGCCGCGGCCAGGGATCTCGTATGTGCGAAACAAAGAGCGGACGCCATAAAGGGACCGGGCCGGAGAGACACGTCCGAAAAAAAGGAAAACGATGACGCGCGTCACGTCATGACTCCAATTACAATAATTCCGTCCCGGAGCAGGAGAAATTTGAAAAAAGGAGGAGCGAACGAGAGCACGTTTCCGTACTCAATGAAGACCGATAAAACAGCATTTCGAAGTACGCGTGGTTCGCGAGTAGTTTGCTCGCCGGGGAATTCACTTATCCGCCTTAATCCACGAAGCGCGGGTACTCGGTTGGACCAGGAGTTTGGGAGAAAAATCGTTTAAAAACCGGTCGGTAGATACTCCCGTATGGATTCATAAAATATACAAGGCAATCTGGTTAAGCGTAAAAGGGGTGAGCTCGCGAGGCCGATGTCGCCGTCTTAACCTAGATATAGCGAGGACTCTAAAGCGTGACTCGGGATGCATCCAGTGCGCGCTCTCTGTATACGGCTCCCATTCCCCAGGTAAAGCTATTACGCTCGCTAGTCGACTCGAACGGGAGAATGCCAGGATAAAAAATGCATTTCTTATTTTCCCGAGGGAACGGTAAGGTGAAAGACGCGCGCGCCTCGGTCGCGCAAAAATCAGCATAAAGTTCGACTTTGTCGAGCTCGCTCCGCTAACTCGCGAAACTCCCAATCGACGAAGGGAGAGAAGGCGAGCTATTTTACATTTTCTCCCTCATGCATATCCATTTTGTTTTTGCAGAGGGCGGACTTGGCGGTCGCTTCGATGACGATCAATTACGCACGCGAGAGCGTAATAGACTTCACAAAACCGTTCATGAATCTCGGAATCGGTATTCTGTTCAAGGTGAGTTCTGCCCGTCGATAGATAAACTAACGAAAGGAACACGCTGCTGCTAGTTTTGGTTACGTAATCAGAAAGTATTTAATGCCGTAGATGACTATATGATCTTGAATTTTATTGGTTGCGCGTATTCTATACAAATAAATGCATCGTAATTCATACCTGGCACTCTTGTTTCTTTCAGTAAATGAAAAAAAGAGAAAAAAGGATTTTACAGAGCACGAAATGTAATTTTACTGTCAAAAAAGTAAATATTTGCATTCGCGAAGTACAAAATAATCTCGTATATACCGTGACAACTGTGATATCCATTTTTCTTGATGCTATTTGTTGATGCACATTTTTTTTTAAATTCCACGTTCTGTGCTAGCCGCTCTTATATTATATATCAACGCATAGAAATCGAATTTTCGGCATGTTTGAAAGAGAGGTGCACGGATGAGGTGTATTTGTGTTTGAGGAAAAATAACAATATTTGTTTGACATACCAACATGGAAACGCGCTAACGCAAAAATTCGGAATATGCAATGGACTCGAAGGGAAAGAATAAAATCGAAAAAGAATACGGTTTGGACTATTAAAATTGTTATCACGTTAGAGTAAAAAAAGATGTTGGGTCGATTCGTGGACCGCGGCTTATTCCGTGGTTGAAGGGAGAATCGCTAACAATTTTAATTAAAATCGCAGTCGTAACGTAAATTTAGGTACCATCGAGTCAACCGACTCGCCTCTTCTCGTTCATGAATCCATTGGCCGTCGAGATTTGGCTGTACGTGCTCGCTGCCTACATGCTCGTCAGTTTCACCCTCTTTGTGATGGCTCGATTCAGCCCGTACGAGTGGAACAATCCGCATCCCTGCCTGGCCGAGAGCGACGTCGTCGAGAACCAGTTTAGCGTCAGCAACAGCTTCTGGTTCATCACTGGTACTTTCCTCAGACAGGGCAGCGGTCTCAACCCCAAGGTACACTCAACGAGGTGCTCCACCTGGACTTCTACTTTTTGTCTCTTACTCTCACTTTATTTCTCTCTCTCTCTCTCTCTCTCTCTCTCTCTTCCTCCGACAAAATCTCTCTTTCTCACACTTAAACACCACTTCTACGTTTTGCTTGCAATGCTTATTGCGCGAAACGCACTAAGTTCGAGCATCACGAGAGTCGAGTGTATCGAAGATGGCGTTTTCGCGTTCTCTCGCGCACACGACGCGGTGAAATTAGCGCTACGGTGTTTACTCGTTCACATACCAGATCGTGGATCTATCAATCTTCCTCGCGTATTCGCTCCTGCTCGCCACGTCGAGATATACGATTTCTCTATCCAGACGAGCTTTATTCGAACGCTCGGCGCACGTGCGCCGGGTTTATTTATCTTCGATTTATTTTTCCTCTTCATTTTTAATAATGCACCTGTGTATAAAGTTGTCATTTTTTGCCCAACCTAGCCCGATGCAGTAAACCGTTCCATCGCAGAGAGAACTAGCGCGCGTATGCGAACACGCAATGGCTGCTAGAGGGGGATGAAACGCTCCTATATATCGCCATAACTGAGCTCGATTAAAGTAAACGCCCCGACCCTCGTGCTTTCAAGGCTATCAGATTCGCTTCGTGATTTTTCGATCGCCTTAGATGTCGGTACTCCGCGCTCGCTTTCGGACGTCCCTTTATTACCCGCCCGCTATATCGTACCCATTTATCGCTTTAATGTACACTAATAAAACGAAGAAAAAGAAAAAGGGGAGAAGTAACGATACCGTTTCAATAAATCAACCGTGTATGACACAAACCGCATTTTACTAACACGAAAGTGTAAACACGCGAGAACGATCGTTATACGTGGTTAAATTTTCCCGATTTATCCGATTAATTCTCTTTATAAAAATGTAAATATTATAATGGAAATGATTGTAAATTCTTAGTCATTTTGATTCAATTTTCAATGTTGACTATTGATTATTAAGTAATTAATGCTGTTGAATAATAATTAGTTAATTAATATTAATTAATAATAAATATTTAATAACCAAGGTGAATTTGAAATATCGCAGTATGCGCCACGCCGTGAAATAGAGTAGAATTGTAGGTACGCTAGGATAGTAAATTGATATAAATAAATCAAAAAAATACGAAGAATGTACAGTGCTACGTTATCCACTCAGCCCAAAATTATATTATAGCTTTATACTCACTGGTTTTGCTTACACCGCAATAGCTTAACGCTATTACTTGCAAAATAGAGAAATCAGATCCCGCGACGTCTTTGTCGACGATCTCGACTTTAACCCGTTACTAACGCGAAAAAATAAAACGAATCATACCTGTAAACAAATTCGGCTGACTTATATCCCGTTTTATCACGCGGAACGGAGATAACGTAGTGGTAAAAACGTCGAAAGGGCGAGCAGTTTTTGGCGCGCGATACGATTCTCCTACCGGAAGTAGGCCACAGGGTGCATTTACGGACGCGCGGAGGGGTGGACGTTAAACAAATTGCCAGTACTTTCCAGCGAGACGTTTGCGGAATATAAGCGCGAATTCGCAATCGAGATATTTCGCGCAGTAAGTAAACGGTAGGGTATCGATT
This sequence comes from Goniozus legneri, assembly GCA_003055095.1. Classification (NCBI taxonomy): domain Eukaryota; kingdom Metazoa; phylum Arthropoda; class Insecta; order Hymenoptera; family Bethylidae; genus Goniozus; species Goniozus legneri. Next base: position 683,257 of record NCVS01000913.1, read on the forward strand.
CTTCCACGGATTTCCGGCAAAGTCGCGGGTTGAAACGAGAATGACGACAAGGTGAGAGGATTATCGGCGAAACGGCATAACATGCGTCTAAAACTGGTTCTCAGGTGTCGAAGCGCATGCCGTCGCGGCTCTTCTCGTTCATGAATCCCCTCGCCGTGGAGATCTGGCTATCGATGTTGGGCGCATACGTGATGGTATCTTTAACGATATGGATAGTGGCGAGATTCACGCCTTACGAGCGGGTCGAGACGTTGAATTGTTGTCGTTGCCGGATGACGTGCCCGTTGCAGGTGCGTGTCGAAAGAAAAAAACTCCGAGTTAGCGATACTTTCGCGGTACGTCTAGTCCGACTGTCGGGAAAACTCTGAATATATATCACCAATTTTTTTGTCCAATTCTTTGCGTCAACGTGTGGACGAATAGCCCGAAAGTATCGCGTTCTTTTCGTTTACGCTGTCGATGGAGCGCACGTTAGAGGAGAACAAACAGAACGGTGAAATTAGAAAAAAATAAAAACAGTTTTTTGACCATTTTTTTCGCGTTTCATGTAATTTGAACCTCACGTGTCGCACTCGTGTCTCTCTTTGCACGCACAGCGCAATGGTAGCATGCTCATCGGGAGATATGACGAGGACGATTCAACAGTAGCGAGGGACATCAACGATTTCACACTGGCCAACAGCTTCTGGTTTACGGTCGGTACCCTTATGCAACAGGGCAGCGACCTCAACCCCAAGGTAATCGTGCACCGAGTTACCGAGCCAAGCGCTGTACACGAGAATCCACATGACGCGCATACGTGCACCCTAACACCCACATGTGTATCTTTAACAATGCTTCTATCTGTTAATTTCATACCTGAAATCATGTAGTACCCCATTCGATCCCCAGTTACATTGCGAATAACAACGAACGGAAAATTCACCAAATACTCATTTACGTATAACCCTATTCTCGAAGACCGAGCTATTTCACCAATGTTAACCCTCTGGCTCGATTGATAACAAACAGCCGTACACATTTTCCGTGATGAACAGATGAAATCTGAGTAACGATGGCAACGATTATTCGACGCCCGATAGGAATTCCTACGTTGCGTTGAATGATCGTCAGTCGCGATAATGAGGAAAATCCACTAGAGGTAGTGTTTAACGAAATTAAATCCTTTTAGCAGAAAAAATTGGAGCTAATGGCCCTGCCGCAAACAACTTTTCTCTCTTTCATTCTATTCCCAGTTTTCTCTTTTCCGGATATGAAATTTTTTTATTCCACAAATTATTTTCTGTTAATTCTATAGAATATCCTTATTGATGTACTACCGTTCATAACGTCATATAAACTTATAGAAAGAAAAGTATTCATGAAAGAGAACGATCCCAAGTTAAAAAATGTAATCTTACCTTTTCTGCGAATATAATCCTCGCTCCGATCAAGGGTCGGCCACCACCCAGTCACTATAAAACACTGTACTTTGCAATGAAAAACTCGCGAATGAATGCGGCTCGCGGCAGGCAATCCTGACTCGATAAATTGACATTTTGAACAAACCGCACAATGCAATCAGCTGTTTTGTAAAACCGTAATGGCGTACTTCGCATGCTCAGCGACGTAATTAACACGAAGATCTACGCCGCTATTGTCACTCGTTTCGATCGTCGGTACTAACCGTAGTGACGCCATTACGATTCTTGGTTACGCCATTACGGCTTAAAAAAATTAGTTGCATTGTGTTGTTTATAAGTAAATTTAACGAGTTGGGATCAAGGGCATAGCCAGAATTTCAATCAGGGGGGGGGGGGGGGNNNCCCCCCCCTTGGCTACGTCCTTGGTTGGGATTGTTTGACGTAGGCCGCATTTAGTGCGATTCTTCTCGCGAGTTTCAGTGCAAAATGTAATGTCTTATAGTGACTAGAGCTTGACCAATTCCTCTTCGGAGCGAGGATTAAGTATACATATACGCAGAAAAGATGAGGTTAAATTTTTTTAATCGGGATATGCCACTCATAATTATAAGGATTGTAATTTATGCATTGTGTTCATTTACATGGATGGATAGGTGCTAACAAATATGACCTCTTGTACGCTTATTTTTCACGATTATAGGCAAAAATGTGTAAAATATCGAACAGCATCACGAGGAAAAAAAAAACGTACCGGTCTATACGCGCTTGAGGAGAGAAAAGAGAAGACGTGATTCAACCGCACGTTGAGTTTATAGCTCTGGCGGTCGAAAATTTTCTCCCGGCAATATACTTTGCGTTTCCCTCGCTTCGCATGCGACCGCGCTCGAGAGGGAGAGATATCGGCGACAATGAGCACGCGCGCTCTGAGTTTTCTTGCGCGAAAATCTTGCATCGCTACTCTGCCTCGTCAACTGAAAAAGGGTCTTTTCATTTTTACTCGTTTTATGATAAATTTTCAACTCAGAAATGTCAGCTTTGAAATTTCACAGGGAGAATTTATTTTCAAAAAGCGCACGCTCCGTTGCTTTTAACAAATAAATGATTCTGCTGAGTTAAAATTTTTAATGCACAATTAGTTGACACCGATAAAAGGTAAAAGCGAATTATATTTATTTTATTAATCGAATTCAAGAATTTAAGCCGTTGAACTAAATATTGATTTAATACCGATGGGAATAATGGAAATACGATGAGGGAATATACCGAGAGAATGAACGGAAATTTCCGTTGCCAGGAAATTTTTCGTTTTAATAAATTAAAAGGTTCATATCGTCAATGCAGTTATCGAATACGGCATTCAACGGAATTTCGATGCATAAACGGTCTCTTATCGCATTCCAGAACCCGTGATTAAGGTCCTGTGCTCTCCTTTCCGCTCCGTCACTGCTGGCTCACCTTCATTCCAAAACTCACCACCGACCCATACTACGCGGTCACATTTCCGCGTGCCACCCCGACCGTTATAGGGTCGCGCTAATGCATTATCGATCGTTTCACGAGAGACGCCAGGAGAGAGAAAAATTCCCACGTACGGTGTCTAATGCGACGAGAAAAACGAAATACCGAAATTTTACGTCAAATAAAAGAATATTTTCCCCATCGATGACATCATGCACGGGGCCGATTCACAGGCGGAATATTCGATTCGCGATTAATTATTAACGATGCCACATACGTGCTCGTACATGCGTGACACTCGATCACTATCCGCAGTCCGTCGCGCCCTACGTCTATATGCGTGATTTTCCCGATCGAGAGTTACGGATGTACGATTTTTTTAACAAATTAAACAGAGAGAGAGAGAGAGAGAGAGAGAGAGAAATAGAGAGGTACGGGTACATCTCGTGCAATATCAATAGACGTTGCTTTTAATAAAATTACATATAAATGACAAAATATATTCAATAGGCAACCAGTACGAGGATAGTTGGCGGAATATGGTGGTTCTTCACGCTGATCATAATATCGTCCTACACGGCAAACCTGGCGGCCTTCCTCACGGTCGAAAGGATGATAACACCAATCGAGAACGCGGCCGATTTAGCTGAGCAAACGGAGATATCATACGGCACGCTCGAGGGTGGCAGCACAATGACGTTCTTCAGGGTGAGTCAACGATAAATTCGATCGTTTAAATACAAACGAAGCAAAGTCGTTTCGCGTTACAATTTTGTATTCGCCAATCATGATTAAAGCGTTCAAAGAGACGCGATTAAAAGCGAGGAATTCGTTTGTCTTTGTCCCGCGGATAGCAGATGAAGAATTTTACCGAGAACGAAATGGGACAGTGAACGAACTGATAAACAAAGAGACGTATACGCGCGGTTCAATTACGAAAATGAACTTGGCAAATTTACATTTAATAGCGCCAGCGGGTCGGTGAGCGAGATTCTGTGAGTCTTCTCTCCCACGTTAGTCTCGTTGCGAGTCTCAACGCGCCGCGAGACTCGTGACGTCGGCTCGTTCTACGTACCCCCAATATAAGCGCAAAATTTCCCATGAATGACTGCCTAATTGCCCGTAGGGATGTCTGATGGTGTGCGAATCCATGTTAACGCGTCTAATCAAAGTCAGACGGTTAAGGCCCGTCGTTGATATAACGGTGATAGTTATTTCCTCCGAGCGAGATTAGTTTATCTTTTCTCGATTTGCAGGATTCGAAAATTGGTATATACCAGAAGATGTGGAGGTTTATGGAGTCAAAAAGCCCCTCGGTATTCGTGAAGACTTACGAGGAAGGAGTGAAGAGAGTATTAGAGGGCAATTATGCCTTCCTAATGGAATCGACCATGCTCGATTATGCGGTCCAGCGCGATTGCAATCTCACTCAAATTGGCGGCCTCTTGGACAGTAAGGGATATGGTATCGCTACTCCAAAAGGTACTCAGTGATAATGCAAATTTTCACAGAAATGTTCTTCTTATGTTTTTCCCTTTTAGTTCCATTTTAAGAAAATAGTTTTCAAATATCAATAATTTATAATAATATCTCGACAGAGATTTCTAAAAAACACAGGCGTATGCCGAATGATAATGAAATAACAACTCATACATTAAATTTTCATTATAATCTAATAACGAATTCATTTATACCACCGAGATTAAATAGTGATTACATTATATCAAAAATTCACTGTATATATTTGACTGACGAGTGCTGCCAGATTTCGCGGAATATCCTCCGATATAACTGAGAATATTTTCCGTGGGGTAACGGGCTCAGAAGTTTAGCATTTAGAACAGCATTTATATGCATTCCCCTTCGGGTAGCGCACGAGCCGGCTACAAATCGATATAGCCCCGGAAACCCACTGACCCTCGAGAACATTATCGAAATTAGCTCGCGATGTCGCGGAAGCTCAAGGTAAAGGGGATAGGGGAAGAGCACGGATTTTTCATTCTAATCTTCGGCGTTGGACCGCAAGAGGGGTAACCCAGCCGGCTTTTGAGAAGGAAGGCCACAAAGCGCGTTTCCTTTTTGACCTTAGTAACCGCGTGTACGCAATCTTCCCGGCATTTAACGAAGCCTTTTTATATGCAGGTTCGCCCTGGAGGGATAAAATATCATTGGCCATACTCGAGCTACAGGAGAAGGGCGTGATACAGATCCTTTACGATAAGTGGTGGAAGAACACGGGCGACGTGTGTAACAGGGACGAGAAGAGCAAGGAGAGCAAGGCCAACGCTCTCGGCGTTGAAAACATAGGTGAGAATCAGCGCGCTCGGATTAGGGATGCCCCCCGCGCGATATCACTGGGAGAGTGGAATTTAGCTCCAAACATAACGGCTACGCCGCAATTTGCTTTTTAACAGTCAATGCTACTCCTAATTGTACTTTTTCGTTAAAAAATAAATTACGAACGTTTCCGTGCTGCCATTCATACCGGTCGCTAGGAAAGTCCGTGTAAATAACGCAGGAGAAATGTTAACTTTTTGAGTTTTTTTACAAACTATGGACGCAATTTATTTGAAAATTTGAGGGTTTGCAACGAGTATGTTGTTTATCTGTTAAATATATGTATTTTTTTAAAAAGCTTGCAATCGGAATCGTCATAACGAGAGAATATATTTGAATCCTCTCTCCGATGTTGTCGTTCCGGTAAACAAATTTCGAGACAGACGGAAGTGAGTGCACAGAAAGTGAAAAAGAGACATTCAAGAGAATCGTTTATACGCGAACAAATCACCGAGCCGCAACTTTTCGTAAGCGAATTTTTCTCGTGGTCCGACGTTCCGCGCGCGGCCTCCAAACCTCTTTCCGATTTTTATGGAACACGGATTCGCAACAAGTTCCTTCCACACCTAACCAGCGAGACCTCCTCGTACAACCTTTTCCACGCGCTCGAGCTTTCCACGAAAGGTTTTCCGCCGTTTTCACTTTGTACGAATAACTCGACGTTTTACGTTCCTGTCGGGGTTCGTCGTTCGCGACTGTACTTTTTCTTTCTATCCGCTACTCTATTTCTCCTCTTATTCCGTGCGCTCCTTCCGAGCTCATTACATCTGGAAAATTTCACGGTAGATTCCGTACCCATTCCGCCTTAAGTACGTGAAATCGAAAAGAACGGAAAGCGGGGGTAGGGGGAGAAGGAGCGATCGCAGCGAAATGACTAATCGCGCGTCCTTCCTCTTACCGGGTAAGGCTCGCTCCATTCCTCGAGTAAAATCGAGCGCTTACGTATCGCTCCCCCTGGCTCCACCACCCGCGCTCGCGTCGGTCACGGTAATAAGTTTGATAACCCCTTTTAGAGCCGATCTCCGACTAATCCATTTACTCGGGCTGAAGAGAAAAAAAAGTCGAGAAATGAGTATAAAAAAGTACTGGAGGAGTTTTACGCCAAAATTGCAATTAACGAGCGCGTTGACAGGGACAGAGAGAAAATTCATCCCTCTATTCTCGTTATCCCGTCTAGGCGTTGACGCGAGCGAAATTGCAATTATCCGGGCGTAATGAGCCGATTGTTCGTTTTTCCCCATTTAGAAAAATAATTCTCCGTTCTCTACGTTTGCGAAAAAAAGGCCGCTTTGAGAGAAGCGAAGATATTTTCTCTCTCTCTCTCTCTCTCTCTCTCTCTCTCTTTCTTTTTCTCCTCCTTTTTTACGGTCAAGTGGGAGTCGTAAAGCTCGAGTCATGGAAACTGTCTCGAAGCCATCCGTATAGGAATCGGGCGCCCGTACACAAACTTGCGCGCACGCGTGCACAGAGAGGACTCGACGTGGCGCGTACGCAAACTACTTGGCCTTCGCCCCACTCTTGGATGGATGCTACGGTCGGACGCTCAACTTTTACCCGGAAGATTGCGACGACGGTGTCCCGAAAGTCGCGTAAATCACCGTAACGTTGCAACGGTTATGCAAATCCAGTCGCGCGTCTCATGACCTCCGAGTCTTGGGCGAAAATTTACCTCGACTACGACATTGGTATTCTCGCGAAACTTGCTCTCTGACCGATATTAATTAACCGTCGTCGCTTCTGCCCCGAAACAAAAAGAAACCCTAGAGGGAGAGACAGCTTTTGTTCGTCGTTTTGCGAAGTCCGACACGAGCGATGATTTACGTTGGTGTTTCGTTGACGTAGATATGAGAATGAGAAAAAAGAGAGTAGAGAGGAACTCCGGTATGTATGTACGTGTGTGTGAACGAGAGAGCGAGAGAGAGGAGTGGGAGGGGGGGGGGGAATCGCGAGAGATTCGCACCTCGAGCGCTGAAATAATGATCATCCGGTCGCGATTTTGCGCAGGTGGAGTTTTCGTGGTATTGCTGTGCGGCCTTGCACTGGCTATCGTCGTGGCGATACTGGAGTTCTGCTGGAATTCGAAGAAGAATGCTCAGACGGACCGGGTAAGCGGAATTACATCCATTTTGTACTCGGACTGTATAATGGCCTGGCGTATCGTATTTCACTGTGATTATCGATTTTACGTCCTAATTTATTTCTTTACTTACATATATTACACATGTATCGGAAATTCGGATTACTTCTGCCTCCTTTGTCGGCGACTCTTTATCGGGAACGAGCTATTTTTCATTCGCCCGACTGCGATACATTCGGAATACGGTAATGATAAACCGCGCTCGCGCACCGTCGCTGTACGACCCTTAACTATACTTGGAACGAAATTCTCAAAGAGCGGTGGAACTTTGAACGGGGCAACGCGGAAATTGCGAGCGTTTTAGTAGTACCAAAGTTCAGCCGGCAAGACGAGGCAAGCCCGAATTCACGATAATTAATTAATTAAATTTCCTCGATAAATCGTGCATGAATAAGGTTTTCGTTATGCAAGTGTGTTTCGTGTATTTGTCTTTTTGGTATTGTGCCTGTGTCATCGTAACTCAACGATCTCGCACGCGTTCGTCGAACGAAAATCTGTGGTGGTCGGGGGGAAAAAAATATAGTCACTGTGCGCCGAGATGGCGTCCGAGCTGTGCTTCGCGCTGAGGTGCGGCTCCAGGCAGCGTCCGGCCACGAAGTCGCGCAAGCAACAAGGCGCGGCGGCGCTCCCCTGCGAGCGATGCAGCCCGCTGGCCGGCGCCAGGCGCAAGAGGTACTGCTCGACCGAGAACGAAGAGACAACATACGTACCGAGCGTCCAAATACCTCGATTAAATGGTGTAAGTCTTGTCCCACACGACCCTCCCCGACGATCGACGATCACCCATAGATTCGCCCAATTCCAACTACCATACGAGAATACATATGTATACCGGCATCCTGACTTTTACCGATCTCAGCGCGATGCAATAAATACCACGAGTACATATAGTTGTAAAATTTTTTTACGAGGGTGAATCGATTGATCGTCGATCTCGAGATGCTCTGTATGCTCGGCGGCATCCCTACGAGCGGCAACTCTGCACCCGGGACGGGTATTACCCTCGTAAAATATCGCGAAAAACGTAATGCCGGAGGCGTAACCGTGCATAAAGTGGATGAGCGAGTGGGGGATCGAGAGAGAAAGAGAGAAAGCGATCGGCAATTTTTACTGCCGCGATACGTACAAGAGTATCCCGGGGCACATGCGAATTGATATATGTATGCGATTTTTACTCCCTCCACTTTTCGTCACGAGACGTAGCAAGGACCGAGGTCACCTCACGGGATTATTCAAGGGAGTACCCTCGATATACGTAGTTTTCGATCTTTCGTGATGCAAAGACGAAAGACCTCTTATCTGTCTCTCTGTTTTACTGTATTGCGTATATATTATGTCTATACTGTACTATCTGCTTTAATTGTCTATCGCTGTTTGCAATCTCTGTCAGTGTTAGCCTGTGTTATGTGCGCTCTGTAACGAATGCGAGGATGAATTTCCGTAGTACCGAGACCATTCGCGAGTCCAGTTTGTCGGATGTAAAAGAATGGAAGGGACTTATCGATACCCCTCGCGTCACCGAGTTTTAACAATTCGATTGGACTAATCGGGAGAAAATTGTTCACTTCGGCGTGTAACGCAATCAGTCTTCGCGAATTCGCGCGTCATATGGTAATTCGAGCCGGTGAAAGAGAGAGAGAGAGAAAGAGAGAGTCAAACTTTGAAAAGCCTTTCGATGAAATTCTTGGAGAACAAGCGTGGCGGCGTGGGCGGTGGTAACAGGGAACTGTGAACGAAACTCTCGCGCTCTTTCGTCTCGTACCGTTAAAGTTTAATTACAATCCGCTGAGTTAGGATTAACGACTCAATTGAATCTCATCGACAAATTCGCCGAGCTATGACCAATTTGCCGTGCGATGCCGCGCTCGAATCGAATTTTACGGTTATATGGACGTTCCACTTAATTAGAAAAATAGAGGGAACGCAGACAACGCAAAGGAGATAACGAGAGGAGCTAAAAAAGAACGAATTCCATCAATTAAAGGGTAACTTTGTTTTGATCAAATTCATCCATATTCTTTTTATCTCATTGCGAAGCCGAACAAAAGAATTCGACCGACGATTAATTAGAGTGTCAAAGGGATATTGTCTCTCGGGGGATAATGAAAATATTGCATGTCAGGTAGCAAAAAAAATATCTCGCATTGCCGAATAGTCATCTAGAGACGAGAACAAACGCGCGCTCGATTAACGTAAAAAATATCGCTTCGAAAAATATCCTTTGAAAAAACGCGTTGGAAAACCAATAGGAAAAAAATAATACGAAAAACCAACAGAGATCGAGATGACGCGTTCGTCGATGCAGCTAACGGCTTGTTTTTTTTTCTATTCGTGTACTTTGGCGATATCGCAGCAGGAGGGTGGAGCGTTGCCGATGACGGAGATGAAGAAATCATTGAGCTTCGATCAAGTGGCGGTGGGCCGTGGCGGGAACACCTAGCACAGGCCTCATCCTCATCGTCAACCTCAACGGCAGCAACAACAGCAGCAGCAGCAGCAGTTACAACAACAACAGCTGCCGTGCAGAGCCACACCCACGCACATACGTCACACACACTGCCACTCCCATTCACACAATCACAGTCACACGCACAAACATCAGACGCTGCCGTCGAGACAGAGGCGGAGTTCTTCAGGCATAGGCTTAGCTCAAGGTGAGATACCATAAAAACGTGTAAATTACAAATTCGTGGATCAACGTCGAAAAATAAAAATTGTTATAATTTAACAAAGCTAAAAGTAATCTTTTCTTAATCGATAAATGTATTTCAATTTGAAAGGAGGTGACCACCCTGAAACAATTCTATGGAGATTCGACTGCGATTTGGCGAGCGAGCCGGACGTGGTGATATCGCCGCCCCCACCCCCGCCACCGCCTCCTCCACCCCCGTCTGTCACTATGGCGAAAACGACGACCCTCTGACCGATACTGGAGGAGGTGCCGATCGGCACGCCAGCGCAGAACGAGCTCGTCACCCGTGCTACCGTGCTGTCGAATGCCGCCGATCAGAGAGAGACGTGCCTCTAACCATCTCGACTTTTCTCCCCGAGTGTACCTCGAGGGAGAGGACAAAATTTATCTGCCCGATGATAAAGTAGTTATGCGAGTCGAATTTTACGAACTTGGATAGAAAAAAAAACGTCGAGTGGGGAAGAAATTATTTCGTAGAAAGTGAAGGGTAGTCTGAGAGTGGCTAATGGACGACCACCAGACGAGTCAAACTAGAGTGGAGACCAAAAATTCTATTATGAAACATATCCGAGTGAGATTCGATTTGTTCGTCGAGAGGGACAAAATGGGTGAAGCGAATGGAATGGAACGAAATTGATTCTCGAAACAAATTATTCTAGGGACAATAATTATTTCCGTTTGTTTTCCGCGTTATGAGAGATCGTCGCGAGATAATATATTCTTTCTCAATATGTTCGATGAGCTTCAATGACGATTTCTATGTTCCGTTGTGTACTGTTTTCATTGTGTCCAAGCATAAGTGTGCCGATTGCAAATCCAGCGCTATTCGCTTATATAGAACATTCGATCGGGAGCTGAAATCGACTTGTAGCAATTTTAAAAGAGAAACAAGTGAAAACTATCGTTATTGGATGAACTCGCGAGTGACCAATCCACGTGAGCAATCTCCGAAGTGGACCAAGTTCACAGTGATCACTGCCTAAATACATGTGAACTCGAATTATAGTATTATTAAAAATTTAGCGCGATCGATCGCATCTTTCGATGGAACAGCGAGTATGAGCGTCGATCGATTCTTATACGACACTCCTCGAGTCTGTTGCTAATGAAATTTACGGCCTAAGTATACTTCGTGGATTTGGTGAGAATCCAAAGTCAAGTTTTCGCTTGGAAAATTCGGCAGCAGACTTCGCCAAATGTACGTGTCTGTGCTATTCGTTGAAGATGAGATCTACGTTTTGAAAGAGAATGTTTGTAAATTTTCAGATGTAAAGAATTTCAACATTGGATATCTATTAAAAAGAAATTATCAATTTCTAGAATTCCCAAATTGTCCCATCCTCGAGTTTGTTATATAATTGTTGAGTTATCGAAATGTTGCTTCTTTGGCTCTAATAAATTTAAATATTTTCAGAGTTTTCAATTGTTCACGGAAAAATTCGTAGTATATCTATTGACAATTTCAATAACAAATATAACTTAATGAATGTAAATCTATTGAAGATACGTACGTACGAAGAACCACGTATTAGCCATATTTTGATGTGAATAAATTACAAATTTGTTATCGAAAAATTTATGTCGTGTGTACAGTTTTTCACAATAATATTGTATGAGTGAGATATGTAAAAATTGCTAAACAGGAACTAAAAACGAGTCGTTATCGTATGGACGTTGAATGAATAAGTAACCGTGTAAAAAAATGAGAATTTTTATTGCATTTATTTGGATTAGTTTTCGCCAAGCAAGACTCGTTTCAATGAAATAGCTCAAAGCCATATAGATTAAAAATGATTAATTAGTTGAAACGCGACAACAAAATTCGTTGTCAAAAGTCAAAATGTGTTCGCCGAAAAAAATGACAAGGCCCAATAACCAAAACGTATATAACTTTGTCTACATCGAAATAATATTCTGTAAAAACTCCTGGCGCTATTGTGTCATCTTCAAGAGATGTGCCAAATGAACATGTCCAAGAAATTTTTGCGACAACTGTGCTCGTAATGGCGCTTAACGATAAATAAATTTTATTTACTTAAACAAAATATTAGGTGTTAAATTCTATTCGGATAATTTTTCACAGTGATGATTCATTTACATATATTTGCACTCATTATACAGTCCGTAGACGAAAAATGTTCGTGCAAAAACTACCTTAACAGCCGAGTAGAGTTGTCTGATCGATAATAAAAGTATCATGTATATATACCATGACGGGTAGCTTACTGACGGTCGATAAGTGTACCAACCAAGAACGTAGGAAAATTTTCACTCGGTACAATTTTTATTCTCGCTATATTATTAATATATGAATCACGATGTGTAGGCAATGTGAATTCCAAACGGTACCGATCACTCGTCAATCGTCCACCAGATGCAACACGCTATTACCCGTAATTCCAAAATCCCTCAAAGAGATGTGTACTTGATCGAGTCTTCTCGGCGTGTAACTACAATAAATTTCATATCATTGCATGGTAACAGTTTCGAAAATAATGTTCTGAAATAATTCGCGCGCACCCGCTGAGAACGATCTTGTATCCTTTGTTAATGGACCTTGGCATGGCCTTATCCAATAATTGATAGAGCTTGATGATTGGCTCGTCGACCGATATGTGCACGAGGTAAAAGTTACCGCCGTTAAGCGATCGAATTTTCAAACGCAATTCGCCACTGACACCGGCCGGCTTATTGATTTGAATCAAAGAAGGAATCTAGAAAAATCGATCTTAGCGCAAATTTCTTTAGAGATCAGAGTGGATAATTCAATTGCTCATTCACCGTTGATTTCTTGGTTTGAGTCAAAGATTTCGATGTTTTCGGAGTCGTAGCCGTGCCCAAAATCGAACCCTTTTGCGTGTCGATGTCGCTGTTACCATGCGCGAGATTGCTCTTCGACGTCCGCGAGTTGATCGTGAATCGTCCAGTGGATAAACTCATAGATCTCGAACGCTGTCTGATCCGTCCGCTCGCGGGCTCTTTGCTGCGACTGATGGCAAATTATTCGACAAAATCGATAACGCATAATGAAAATTGTTCACCTGCTCGGTATAGAAGACGGAGTTTTTACGATAGAACTGCCAAAGGCTGATTGACTCGTGTATTTCGGCGAAACGTACTTTGATGTGGTATCGTTCGGTAATACCGTATAATCCTTGGGCTTGACGCTAGAGTCGCGCTGGAAAATCGAATCGCGATGGGTTAGCGAATGCACAAGTTCGTACAGTAATAACTTTCTGTATACCTTGATCTTACGGCTTATCGGGCTCAGTCTCTCGCTTTGTGTGACGTGTTGATGCAGAAGGTCGATGTACGTCCCGTTATGAGGAGGTATTATATGGGATTTCATCCTCTTTACTTCGTCGTTAGGAGCATCTGTCGGACTACTTGCGAAAAATTGGTAGATAGAAAGCTATAAAATGTTCGCATCGATCCGTTTTGTGAATATTCATGTTTTTCGTACTTTGCAAGATAGTGAAAATTTGTCGAGGTGACGTCGCGTCGGCTACTACTCCGTTTCGAATTCGAAAAATCGAAATTATGCGATTTCCTCGATGCCGTAGTATTGGTCTTATTCGCGGGTACGTTTTTTCCTAATTTGTAACCGTGACCGGGAAAATCGGCACCCTCACCGACGTAAATTTCCGTCCGATGGTCTTCTACCTGCATTATCATATTTTGAAATTAGCGCCATATGTCGCATTTGAATTTTCGATTTCGTACGCTTCGACTACCTTGAACGGCACTCCATTTGGGTACGTCGTTTGCAATTCGGATGGAAAATATCCATCGAGTATGTCGCATATGAAAGAGTTTGTTTTTGCATTTTTGTAAGAACGCAGAGGACCGTTTTTCAGAATCATACCATTTTTATAGAATTTCAACGATACGCAGGATGGTGTCTATAAAATCAAGATTTTTATCGGAGGTCCGCGCGCGACATCGATCGTTTAATATTTACTTTGAAACTAGCCCCGCCACCCTTCTCGTTTCGATGAACGTGCACTTCGTCCTTTCCCATGATCACGTTCAATTGATCGATATTGGCGAGTAGTCGATCGTAACAAGTCTCGATGTAATTCCTACAAGAGCGGAAAAATAATAAAAAAAAATTCATGCAGCGAGTGTCGAACATACATACGGGCGCTCGCATTCTGGACCCTCGCTCTCCGTGTCCCCGACCCAAATTAAACCGTAATCGGCCAAGAATTTCTGAAACGTTCGAAATTTGGCTCGGAAAGTCAGTTTTAAACTCCGCTACTGCAATCTACAACCTCCATCTCGATAATTTTGCGTTCCAGCACTAGACAGCGATTATGCAAAAACTCGGTTTTGTTTATCTCTTCGCGAGTCTCCTGCTTCTCCTTCCTACGTAGAGTCTCCTCGTTTTTAAATTTCATCTCCCAATCTCTGACCTGCGACAACGATCCTCTATTTTAACAACGTAAAAGGTTTTCGCTATTCTCGACGAGCTCGTACCTTCCGTTTGAGTTTGATATTCTCTTGCTCCTTCGCCTGGAGTCGTCCCTCAATTTTTGCCGTGTACGCCGTCACTTTCTGTATTTGCGTCTCCGCTGCGTAAAGCTGCTTCGTCAACATACTCAGCATCTCGTTTTCTTGAACTTTGCGAAAATCGATTAACAGATTGCGAAATAGATTGCAATATTTTCCGTAGAGGAGGGACAAAGGAGAGGGAGATCGATCGAACAGCACTGTACGCAAATGTTCGCGGAAAAAATTCACGTAACCGGGATTCATACCTTATATCCGTGTGTTATTAGCGAACGAGAACTAACGTCGATCACGCAATATCGAAAACGAGGTGAGTATATTGCGATGCGGGATACGTCTCGAACCAATGTCGTTTCAATGATAAGCTCCTGTGCGCATCCTTGCGAACGGATCGTCGAGCACGGGTTATACGCGTCCGATTTGCGTTACGAAAGATTATCGGCACAACGTGTATCGCGTTACGCGCAAATACGAGTGCTCACGTAATTACACGCTACGCCGAGTGTGCAATTATCGAATGAAATCGTTATAAAAAAATAGACGAGCAAAATAATAGCGCGAAGGAGTAGACGAAAAAGATTTCCATTCGAGATCACAATGTTTCCGTACCTTCCTCGTTGCTCGAGAGACGAGTGGCCGACGGTTTCCTGTAACATTTCGTTACGTTCGTCCACAGTTTTCTCTTGACAAAGTTCGCGCCGGAAGGCTGCAAACGGAAGAAAATCAGGGAGAGAGAGAGAGAGAAGGGGGAAAAATAGAGGAGGGCCAATATATCGCCCTCGCCCATAGGCGATTACGAATACCGTTTTGTCCGTTTTTTTTTCATCGGGATTCGCGGCTATCCTCCCCAAGGCGTTATCGCTATCTCTGTTGGTCTTTCCGTTATCTCTCTTGCAGCTCGTTTTATCTCTCTCGCAAACTTCCCTCGAAACTTCCGGAACGCTCGTCGCGGCGATCGATTGTACCTTTTTCAATCTGCATAGCAAGTTCAACGTCACGTTACGCAAGTTCTCGTTACGTAACTAACGATTTATATATTTCGTCTCGATCGCGCTCGCTTTTTTACGAGGCTAATGACATCATTTTTCACGATAACTCTCTCGCTCATTAAACGCTGTTACACTCGACTGATATTTCGCTACCGCTCGTCTCTCCTCAAACGCTCTTATTTTCAATGAAAATTTATGTACTTGTGGATGCTCGTGTGGGTAGAGACCGGTAAGATCTTCGACGACGACTTCGCGGGCAGCTGACTGTTCATCGCGTCGTTGGAAGGCTCGTTCGATGTCATTTAGTATCTTGTCAATTTTTGTCTTTATCATTAAAAAAAAATTAAAATAACCGAAAATGTTATCGCAAGCTTAGAGGTTGTGATTCGCGACGAGCGAGAAGTTGGACGAGGACGGGCTCGATCGAAGCTGACAATCTGCAATCGATTGTCCGCCACCGGTCATTCGATCCAATCGACATTTCGTAATTATCGCGTACGGTTTATTTAAATTTGCGGCATATGCAGAACGTATACCGAGAAAAAAACGTTTTAAAAAAATAAGTGAAAGTAAACGCCGGTCCTTGATCGATTTTTCAAAAGTCACGAGACTCGATTATGTCATTTGTATCGAATAATATATTAAATATCGAACTCGATGAAAAATGTCGGAATACAGAAAAAAAATTAGCACGGAGAGTCACGCGCACGATAGCGCGATGCGATTAACAGAAACAGAATTTTCAAACGTATTGTCAACGACTATTCGGGCTATTTACGCAATTTTTCATTTCAGCGCAGGCACAGCGAACTGTGCCCGTACGTAATTACGTATGCAAATTACATTTAATGAATTGCACATTGCAACTTTCGCGAACGATACCGTTTTATTGCTATGTATATCGTCCTCTATCGATCGCTGGCGAGCGATTAATCGAGAAAACTCGATGGAAAATAAATAGCGTTTAATAAATATTCGATCGAGCGTTGCCTCCTACGGTTCGAAAGGCCCGCCTTCGGGTGAATCGAATTAGGAAGTAGGTGACTGGGTGTTTATCGATTAAACTTTAATACGGTAAAGCGATGCGCGTGCGAGCGCGTCATGCAAGCGCGTCAGTGTCTCTCAATCGATATTCCGCGATTCTTGCGCGGGCGCCATAGAGATCACGGGGTCACGTGATCGGCCGCCGAGTGGTGGGGCGGCGATACAGAGCGCGGAGCAGGACAGGGGGAAAAAGCCACACGCACACATCGAGCGTACGCGCGACAAGTGCCGGTGTGACACTCGTAAAGAAAACGTTGCCCGAATGTCGCTCGACGCCTCGTGAAATTCAATTTTTAAGGCTCGTTCGCGAATTCGCGATAACTCCTTTCGTGACGTCGAGCTCGCCAAGTGAAGAGCGCGTCGCGCCGACTCGAATCGAGGTTACGCGGTCCACGTGTGGAGCCCGATGCCGTACGAGAGAGATTCGCGAGGAAGAACCCGTGCAAAATGAAAACGAGACCGCGTCCCGTAACACTCGTCGGACACGGGTACGTGTCGAAGGTGAGTCCTCGCTGGCAGTGTCAAGGCCAAGCGCATTTACCGATGTGTCGTATCGATCTAACCAAGCTAACGAGAGAAGGGGGAGGGGGTATCGACCAATCGACGCCCGACCAAAGCCACGACCTTTACGCCTCGGAATTATTTTTCGTACTTTCTCGACAAATTCTGTTTGGTTTTGTTTTTTCGAAACATGTGCATTGTACAAGCTCGAGCAATAACTCACGCACGAATGTCATTCGCGACGAGTGCACGAGTTGGTATTGGCGTGTTTACGCATGCACAAGCTCATCGTTCGTCGGTGCATCAATGGATGCTCGTGCGAAACTGTCTCGAACGAATCTGGACGCACGAATGACCGCGTACGTATCGGTTCTCGAGTCTGTACACGCCTTTAGGCTCTAGTTTTCGAGCGGCGAACGAAATGAACAACGCAGGCGCTGAGTGAGCGGCGCGCACGCGAGTGACCCTCTTTGAGGTTAGGAACTCCCGATGGCTCGGCGGAGTTTATTAACGCGAGTACTTCCTCGTTCGCTAACTCGATTCGTCCGCGTTTCAATTTGCTCCTTTACCCGTCACGCGCCGAATACTCTCGAGCCGTTGTCATCGAGTTTCGTCCCGTACGTGGGAGCCGGTGGATGAAAGTTCTCACCCGTTTTCAGTTATCGGGGAATCTCGCGTCGCGCGACGCGTTCTTTCGAATCAACGTCAATTGGACCGTGCTCGTTGCGAGTGCGAAGATGGAGAAAGAGAGGAGAACTCGTGCGTCGACGGTTGCATAATCGGTCGGGCGAGCGTCGAAAGCGCGCTTTGTCACGAAAATTTCGGACTCCCCGATTACGACGGATTGCGAATTCTGGCGCAATTCGTTGACCGAGGAGGTCGATCGAGCTGCGGGCACGATCTTCCGATAATTGGAGAGTCGGGGAATTTCGATCCTCGGAACGATCGTTGTAACAACGTCACGTGTCGGCGAGAGTGGTAATTGCGCCGGGCGATTCGCGTGTCACGAGAGGCTGGAGGCATGATTCGCCTTGATTGCGGTCATGTGTCGGGTCAAACACGCGGTCGTTAATGCCGGCCCGCTAAATCATCGTGTTTTCTCGACGGCTCGGAACGGTGAGTTCGGTTTCGTTAAACGAAAAACGGTCTCGATAAGGGGTTACTTTTGATTGGCCTCATTAACGATTCATAAAACTCAACGATAATACCCTCGATTCGCTAAGCGTGTAATTTCCTTGTATATCTGGCGAGGAATCGATCGGACGAAAACGATGCGTCACCTCGATCGGTCTGTTTTTCCGCCAGCACGGCAGAACCCGCGCCCGGTCCGTCCCTCGTTGCGCATTATCGACTCGCGAAGGATCCTCGTTTGGCATATCGCTCACGCTCCTGTAATCGGTCACGGGGTTTTCAACGTTTTTCCTCGCCCATTATCGCCTCGGCTCGATTCTGAATCACGCGGTTATTATAATATTCCGCGTCCTGAAAAATCATTACCGCTGCGCTACTAAAAGAGGAAGAGGAGAGAAAAAATGTCGGTAGAATTTTCCACTCGATTACATAATTTATTTTGTCGCGATTAGAACGATGGTAAACACCGTGTAGGATCCGGACGAATATTTCGTCGAGAGAGGGAGAGAGCGAGTGAATGCACTCGGCGATGCAACACGCGATAAGAACGATGAGGGAATCGGGGGAGTGTGTGCGCTGGCCGAGTGGGGCCCCGTAAAAATTGTGGTTAGCCGGCGCGCGTGTCTCCGAGCTCCGCAGGTCCCGCTCTGACATTCAGTGTCGTTAGTACCGTCGTTGGTCACGGCTCGGCCGTCCGTACCGCTCTTTGCAGTCGAAAGCCCGACTTGGAAATCACGAGACGCGTCAACGGCACGCGTACCGCGCTCACCGGCGAATCGTTCCCGAGGTAAAATCGATTACCGGAAGTTTTTGATTTTTATCGCTTACGTGACGGATAACTCGCCGAATGATTGTACACTTCTCTATCGGCAATAATCAATTGGCACTTTTGTGTCGAGTAACTGTTGGTGCATGTGCGAAATACGAGAACCGCGGCTTTATGAAATATATTGACGCAGGTGAGAAGCCGGAATCGCGTGAATTCGCGAAATTGTGAGCTCTGGCCGAAGAACAATCGAGAGAGAGAGAGAGAGAGAGAGAGAGAAAGAGAGAGAGAGAGAGAGCTCGTGTGTGTATTCGCGCTTGATATATTAGTAAACACAAATCTCGCCCGGTTGATGTAACTTCGTACATTCTCTTCTTGACATATCGCGTAGAGTTCGATTACGAGCGGTCGAATTTCGTTTTATTCGCTGATTACGAACAAAGAAGTGAGATTGACCTTGAGAAACTCAATAATAGCATAACTTGAGGCATGCGGTATGTCGTTATGAGTTTCGTGTAAGAATTTTGCGTACATTTCACAGCGGTTATTGGAATTCTTAGGGCCTAGCGCAAATTCATCCCGACTATAATGTCGACCTGAAAACCCAATTTACCTGCTCAGTAATGTACGATATATGGCTCATATATTTTTTACAATTCTAGAATCCAAGGTGATCGTCGATTTTCCAATCGCGCATAGACAAATTCTATCCCTGAGGTCAACGCGAGAACGCGTGTCATGAAAATGGAGGACCCGGAGAGGTAATTCATCGATCTAAGCTAATGAATATTAAATTATTTTACGCATCGATTCTTTTCATTGCAGAACTCAGGAATCGGTGATATACGAGAAACAATCGGGCTTTAGCCTTGGAAGGGTGGGAGGTGAGTTGCGATTATTTTACAATCATTTCACGATTGTTCTTCCTCGAGTCTCTTACCTCTTGGGAATTTACATTACAGATATGGTACCTGCGAGGGTGGTGCTGTACATGCTATCGTTCTCGGGATTTTTGGTATCATTCATGATGCGAAACGACATCAACATTGCCATAGTTACAATGGTGAAACCAACCATGGACGGTAATAACGAGACGGTAGCAGTGACGTCGCACTGTTACGCAACCAATAACGCCACATTCCCCAACGACACAGGGGGTACCGTAAATCCGACGGTGAGTAGCGCGAAATTCGTCCGATTTCGATTTCGTATCAAGCGTCAAACGCGAATAATGCATTATTCGCGGTTGCACAATAGAGTGGAAGGGTCTAGCTATATTGTGCATGCATCCGTGCGTGTTCGTAATGACTGTGGAGAGAAAAAAAAATTTCCTTCGAACGAACGAGTAGCGACACGACTCGTGCATTTCACGAGAATCCAATTAACCCGATTCGTTGACTAATTCGTATTTCAATTTCGAGGAAGAAAAATAAGAAAAATGATAGCGATATTCATCATCGAGTAACGCCAGCTGGCTTGTTATGGTTAGCGACTCATCGTTATCGAATTTTTCGCGAACAATCGGACCGGTGAAATGTAATTCGACTGGATTGCGTATCGATCGGGATCGTTTTGCCTTTTTTCCCTCTTTATGCGAATCATAAACAGCAGTTTTGAATTTCTACAGGAAGAGGGCGAGTTCGATTGGAGTTCCACTATACAATCGGCGATACTAGGCTCGTTCTATTGGTGCTACATACTCTCGCAGGTGGTGGGCGGTGTTTTGACTCAATATTTTGGCACAAAGACAGTCTTTGGCGGTTCGCAGCTGGTCACGGCCATATGTAGTCTACTCATACCAACCGCCGCGGAGATTCACTATGGAGCGATGATCGCGCTCCGCAGCATTCAGGGCATCGCGAGTGTAAGAAATTTTAATGCTATTCTTGGTAAGGTTTCCACGACGTTCGTTAACATGTTGAATTTTTAAACAGGGATTGACGTGGCCGGCAATGTACGCTATCGTTGGGCACTGGATCCCACCTGTTGAACGATCGACGTTCATGTCGTCGTTTCAAGGTAAGCTCATACCGCTCGCATAGCGTGAAGAGAAGACAGGCATTTTGTGTTACAGTGAAACTTCGATACAAGTCGAATTTGCCTGTGCAGGATTGATTTTGATTTTTTCCGTCTATCTTCGTTTCCTCTCTTATGTTGCATGTCGTTACGTCGCGTTGTATTCGGAAAGGAAATTTTCAAGAATTTCAACTTTGTTTTTAGGAGCTTCGCGCGCAACGAAAATCTGTTACTAATACACACACCTTTTTTCAGAGCGTGATTTAGGGAAAAAAAAGTTTATGATATGAAATACTAATTAAAAATACAGCTCTTTTTTTCAGTCAAAATTGATATTATTATATTTGCGAGAAAAAGAAATTTTGCTCTCTTGATGATCTCATTTATTGACTATTGTTTCTTTATTACTTCAGCTGCAGATGGTTGCATTCGCCGTAGAGGTATACTCAACAGCGACCGCTCAACAGCATGAGAATGGCCGAGTATACTTCCAGTTGGTTGAATCAGCCGGACTCGTCGTTTTGTTGTAATCATTAACACTAATTTTTACACCTGGGTTATCGACGATACTGGGTTTCACCGGATCGCTCGCTATTGTCTATTTTTTTTCGTTATACGAATCTTCCGAAGGGATGGACTTCCACATCCAATGATCGACCTACTCGTGTTATTCGTTTCGATATTACAAAGAATGGTATAATTTCGATGCAACTGTTCAAACTGACGAATGGTTCTCAAAAAGAAATGTAAAAAAGGCGGGTTTCATTCATTTTGTAGGTTTTAACGAGCATACACATTTTTCAGGTATAGAAGTTTCATTGTCCCACTATTAACAGCTTCGCAATAGTTTCACCTTCATCCGCTCATAACTAAGTTTTTTCTACTTGAATCGCTTTACAGGATGTGAGAGAGAAAATCGAATGATAAAGAGAAAAAGATAAAGATTGATCCGTCTCTGATGTTGTCCGCCACGATCGTGTGGAAAACACTCCAACGGCGAGAAGTCGTTTTCGACGGGCTCATCGTGTTTCAACTACACGCTACGTACACGGGTCGTGTGGGGTGAGCAACGCTTAACATCTAGATTATCTATATTCAAGGGTTCAGCTTCGGGATCGGATTGACCTACCCGCTCTGCGGTTTCATCATCGCTCATTACGGATGGAGAACGGTATTCTACACGACCGGTACGATCGGCGTCACGTGGTGCGTTTTCTGGTATTTCTTTGCGTTCGATACGCCCGCGTCGCATCCGCGAATATCGCCACAAGAGCTGCGTTACATACAGACCAGTGTCGGCAATCAAGTTCTAGGCGCGGATGAGGTAATTACCAATAGTCGCAGCTGCGGCAAAGAGTAAATTCACCATACTCACGGTTCTATCTTAATTCAGGAGATGCCCGTACCCTGGAAATCTATACTCACATCGTGGCCGGCTTGGGCTATCGGTATAACGACGTTTGGAAGAATATGGGTACATTACGTATTTATCATTCCGGGTCCAATGTATATGAAGACAGTCTTAGGATTTAGTATACAAACCGTAAGTAAAATCAGAATTGTCTGCGATCGAATGTGATTATCTAACGAGATGTTTAAATTTCAGAATGGCGTTCTGTCCGGTGCTCCATTTATATGCAGCTACCTCAGTTCAGTTGTATTTTGTTACGTAGCTGATGTACTCGTGAAGCGTGAAATTTTGTCATTGACCAACGTGCGTAAGATATTTACTGCTCTCTGTAAGTATGAGTCAATATAAAAATTAAATACTTTGGTTCTACATAAAACTTGATTTTCTTCGAATAGTCTGTGTTGATTCGAATTTTATTTTCAGCACAAGTTGTTCCTGGAATACTGGTACTCTTAATTGGTTATTTGGGTTGTAACATAATATTAGTAGTAGTAGTATGGTTCATTGCCGTTACTCTTATTACCGCGGCATACGCAGGTGCTATGGCCAACATTGTCGATATAGCACCAAATTTAGCTGGTAAGTGTGGTGTCTAAATTCACACCTTTCTTATTTCATATTTGATACAAAAGAATTTAATATATTCCAGGACCAGTGTTAGCTTTTGCTCAGACAATTCATATGACCGCAAGTTTTTTATCGCCGATAGCAGCTGGTCTGCTCACCGAAGGAAGTGTAAGTGTACACTGTATGTAAATATCCCGATAAAATTCATTGATATTCTTATTTTACAGCAAGCACTTGATGCGTGGCGTAAAGTTTTTGGCGTCACCGCTTGCGTTGCGTGTAGCACCTATGTAGTTTATCAAATCTTCGGCACAGCTGATATACAAGCGTGGAACTATCCAGATAAAAAATATCCTCAAACGATTCCAGAGGATTCACAGCCACTGAACGAATCACCGAATAAAAAGGGAATGATCGTGTCGAGTCATTCGAACATTGCTATAGTTACTCCGTGAATATACAGAAGTTATAATTATTCAAACACGAAGCGTAATGTGCAAAGTTGAGTCGCGGTAAGAATTAAATGATCTTTCTTAACTTTGTACCAGTGATACAAACGTTACATTCAATAGATGGAAAGTAACTATTTTTAATACAGTTTAGTCTTTGCAAATAAATCGTACGGTTAATTGTACGAAAAGAGGTATATAGATCAAGTAATCGAGTCGAGTCACATTCATCTCAGGGTTACCATTCTTCTCGATGAGACTCTGTTCTCCTGGTATACGTTGCCTTTTGACATAGCACAACACATAGTAAAGTATTCTTATTCTCTTACTTGAATATTTCCTCACTTACATTCTTTATAATTCTGTAAGTTTTATATCTCACGTTATCGAATGTTGATTATTTTAATCAACTGTAATTCCATTAATTGATTATCATTCGCTAGTATTATCTTTTTAAAATGAATCTATTTTCTCATCTCAGATAACTTCCCGAAGAATAGCTCTCTTATTTTTATAACAAAATTGGCTAATATTATTACAATAGAATTAATGTGAAAATATTAATTATTAGTACATAACTCTTATTTACAATCAATATAGTAATTTTAATAATATTTTAAAAGCACAGCTCATGAAAGCAAGATAAGATGTGTCTTGTATTTTTAATAGCTAAGAAGTGGTATTATTAGACTTTTTTAACATTTCTAAACATTACTGTTAAATTTTGATTGAATTCATTGTTTTCTTCGATAGTTAATTGATAATCATTTTACATATGATTTTTATACGCGATTAAAGTCTATTTGATGAAAATTTACTACTAAAGGAATCAAACTTGCTACACCTATATAATAGTATAGTCAACTATAGTGAGATAACTGATTCTTGAGTGCCTTGCAGTTGGTACCTACCTATTTAACTCGCTAAAGAGATCATTATGACTTAATAACTCTTAATTGATTATAATCAGATTTCAAATTCTTCATGAAAAATATGACCGTCACATAATGATCAGATGAATCATTAACTAGTCACTCTTTTCACAAATGGTATCGAAGAAAAATTCGTTATTGTAATTTTACGGGTGTGAATATTGGTACTTAACTATACGAGTACTATTACATAAATAGGATAAATTCTGTATGTATGAATTTTCCGTTCCAATATTTGAAAAAGGGCCGGCTCTCGTATGTTGTATAAAACAGTTTATAAACACAATTGTTCGTTCGATTTCGTCTAAATAATATTAAAATTATCATTTGATCTATTACTATATTTGTCATTAATAATGTTAAATACTTACATGGAAATTAAACTGTTCCTTTCATATACGAATCTAACGAATAAAATTGAATCAATGTTTTCTTGTTAAAAATGATGCTCAAATTAATTATTTGGTTATCATTTATGTATTATTAATTCTTTGATAAAATAAAAAATGTAATTCTTTGAACATGTTCACATTTATTTTTTTCCGAGATTGCGTCTACAAATAGTTATAAAGTTTAAAGTGGTCCAAGAAAGCTCTTACATTGGAAAAAATTAATTCTTCGTGTAATATTGAATATAAAACGAGATAAGAAAAGCGAATGACCTTATACGCATGATAAGATCTTTCCCAATAACGAAACTGCAACTAACTGCAAATTGCGTATTAGCTCATTTCTATTGAGTTAAAAATAGTTTCAGATATCGTAAAAACGAATATTCATATTCATGTAGGAATGAATATAATATAAATTAAAAATAAAATTTAATCAAATCTCAATCGATAAATATCTATTATATTGTCTAGTCATTTATCAATTTCAGTTTATATGTTTGTAATCATTATTGACGTCAATCAGTTGTGTACGAGAATGACACAATAATACCCAAAATAATGTCATTTTATTCGTCATTAAAGAATTTTTCCCACTTAATCAAAAATACTCGAAACAATTATTCGATATAATATTTTTTTCCTTGATACGCATAACCGTTCCACTTAATCGTTTAACGTCATTCGAGTCTACCTACGCACATTGGATTATCATGATTTATTATTGATACTAGATTAGATATTCATCAAATTGGAAAACCACCACTGATTCATACGATGTTTCCAAACTGGTAGAATATAAGACGACCGAGAGTGCCGAGAGTGTAAATTTCTCTCAACTCTCGAAACTCGTTATTTACTATTCTCTGCAGAGAACGGACGTCTCTGGGTTGAGATCGCGACGTGTGTTGTGCAATACGAATCATTGCTTCTTTTCGCACTTGAACCTCGTCCGATTAGTTCGCAGGCTCGAAAACGTTTTTCGATAATCATCAATCTCGGTTAAAGTCAGGGGGAGGCCGCCTACCAGTCGCGATATTCGCACTTCTGTTTACTCGAACGATCCGTAAGTAACACTTGCGTGCGCGCAGTCGTGAGATATAGGCCGATATAACGGCGCGCTGGTTGTCTGTTATCGTCAGTGAAGCGCTAGATTTTGCGCGTTAAGTTACGTGCAAGATTTCTTCTGTATATGTGCATTAGACTTTGAGGAAAATTTCGAGCTTATCATCATGAGGTGAGTAAACATCTCGTACTCGCAGAGTGAAAATCCTTCCTTTTCTTGTATTCATACGTATACGAGAAATTCTATGCTTTCACAGAGTTTGGATACTTTTGGCCACGGTGCTGCTCGTGACGCTGGTCCTCACGGAAATCGAAGCGAAAAAGCGCGACAAGAGCGTCGAGAAGCAGGGAGGAAAAGTGAAAAATAGTAAAGTGGAAAATTCTCAACACAACAAGTAAGCTATTTTTTCGTCATTTTAACAATTCAAAATGACAATACCACGATCTCTTGTTATACAAATGCGTTTTTAAATTATTTTTATAGAGAACAAAACAACAAATATAATAAGAAAGACAAGAGTGTTAAAGAGTCGAGAAAAAAACGCGATGCCGGTCAGGAAACCGTCGTTGAGGAAACTAGGCAAGAGAAGTCAAGGGGTCATCAAAAGTACGAAGATAAGTCTAAGAGTCGCACGAAGCGCGAAGAAAGTAATGCCGTGAAGAGCGAGAACGTCGAAAGTTCTGCGTCTAACGATGAGTCGGCGGTCAAAGAGCCGAAGCAGAAGGAGAAGAAAGTAAAGCACTCGAAACAGAATGCCGAATCTCATACTGGCTCGTCGAGTGAACAGGAATCGGGGTCGGAACAACTGACCGAGAAGACTGTCAAAAAGTCGAAAAAGCAAGACTCCGTTGAATCGACCGAGAATAACGTAAACGAGAACAGCCAAAAGAAAGGTAAGGGCAAAAAAGGAACAAAGAATCAACAAGAGAATGCCGAGACCAATGCGGCTGAAACCAGCAAAAATGTTAAAAAGCAAGGGAAAAAGTCAAAGAAGCAAAACTCTGCTGAATCTACCGAGAGTAGTGTCAATGAGAGTAAGAAGAGCAAGAAAGCTAAAAAAAATCAGGAAAGTACAGAAGAGAGTACTGAAACCGAAGAAGAGGCAAAGCCTGTGGAAAAAGTTAAGCAAGAAAAAAAGAAGAAACAGAAGGTAGAAAAGAAGAAAACCAATGTTGTCGAAGAAACCCAGGCCCAACAATCGGCTGATGAAACTGTCACTAAAGAGAACACCGAAACGGAATCTTCTGAATCAGATAAATCTGAAACTGTAAATGACTTCAAAACAAAAGGTAAGAAGAAGCAGAAGAAGCACTCAAAGTACGAAAAGCTCGACGAACCAGTCGAAACCAAGAACGAAGCAGTTGCGGCTGAGGAGGAAAGTACATCAAACGTCGAAGATGAAAAATCACAGGACGGGCACTGTCACAGAAAAAGCGAGGGTGATGAAAATGTCGATGAAAATGAAGAAGAATGCTCCACTGCGTAATCTTCTTACATTTAAACTTCCACACATATCAGACTTCTCTGTAAATAATCTAATAAGAATTTTTAGAATAGCAAGAAACTTGTTAATTTAGTTTACCTTTCAAAGTATTTATTTATATATAAATAAACCAGTTTCGTGTTCATACACTTTGGTATGTTATTTACAAACCAAGTTAATAGTCTTCAAAGTTGACTGGCTCCGCTAAAATAAATTTGTTTTGATTATTTTAAATGATCTATTTTTAAATATAAGTTATTTTTATTTAAGTTTCCAATTGAAAATCGTTACTTACAATCTGGCTGTGCCACGAACACTATAACCCATCCGGTTCCACCGTTATTTACAGTAGTTTTATAAGTAACTAAAACTCGATTGGCTGAAGCAGTCATTCTTGCTGGGTCATCCTTAAAAAATAGAAATGAAAAAGTTGAGAAAAAAATAAAAAAAAAATAAATATAATTAAATCATTCATTTACTAACCCCGCCACAAAAAGTTGTGCGTAATTGAGGTCCGCTGTCAGGCAACACGTCATGAATCGTCAAATGATCGTTTGCACAATTTTTCCTAGTTCCAATGTCGAAAACAGTGAATTCAAGAACAACTTTGAAGCCTTGAGGCACACTGACATCCCAAGTGCATAAACTATCGTTACGATAAGACTTTGGATACATGGGAGAAGTAAACCGACCGCCATAATTGAATAATCGTCCGCCACATCCAGGGCCTGTTAAAATAAAACATTGACATGAATACTATCATGAATTAACACGAAAATTAATTTTGGTCGTATAATCTAATCATTCGCGTATCTAATAATAGCATTAAATTACCTTTGTTCGTAGTAGTGTATGTGATATCGTATCGTTCGTAATAGACACCACGATTGGACCACGAATACAGATGTAACCTGTTACTGGTACTGAAGATAGGATTAGGTATTTCGACGCCACACAGCTTTCTACCATCAGTCACTATGGTATTAGTATATCCATCGCGCACCTGCGTGATCACATTCATAACACATTTTCAGTAAAAATCAGAAACAAATAAATAATAATCATATCAGTTCTGCAATAAATCAAACCTCTAAACCGCTTTCCGTGCATTGTTCATTATCATAAATTTTCAATTCGTTGAAATACAATGAAATGGTATGATTTTCGGGTGCTTCGATCGTCAAGTGGCAATCTGTGAATCCTTGATGCACAATACGACCCTGCTCACTCGTATAATTACGGTCACACTTCGGTGTACTATATTCGAGCTTGAATCCTTTATGACCAGACGTTGTTGTTTTGAATAACACTTCCACGTTATTATCATAGCTAATCAATTGTAAATAAATTATAATAGAATTATTCGGGATATTGATTTAGCAGAACGCAAATTTTTAAACTTACCTGTAATATTCATGTGGTAATTGCGTGCCACAGTATTTGTAAGAACTAAACGGCATCATGCTTCCCTTTATATACAAAGATGTTCATTTTGATAAATAAAAAGTTATTGAAGTAATCAATCATACAAGTAATCTATACTTACGGTTGTGACTGAGATCGGAGCACGATTTGATCCACTGATAATATAATTTTCGCCAAAACCTTCATCTATTATACGATTCTATAAAAATAAAAACATTTGAATAGACTTTGCTCCAAACGTTTCATTGTTCGAATTGTATTATGTACCTCCCGATCCTTGAGTTGCAAAAACTCTGTATTACATTTATTCGAATCTTCCATATCGAAATCAATAAAACGAATATGAATTCTTTGATAATCCGTTTCAGGTAATTTTAGTAACCACCGACAATTAATACCAGGTGGATAAGAGTTTGGATAACCAGGCGACATCAGGTATTGTTTATTGTCCTCAACTCTGCGCGTTATCAAACCACATGGGCCTGAGAAATTAGAATTGAATTTTTTAATTACAGCTTTTTTATTTATTCACCATTATTCTTACTGTCAATGGCTTCCAATGTGCCGACAACTCCGCGTCCTTCTATCACGCCATCGGTAAATAGTCTAATCCACATAGAATGTTTTGTCGATGCAATCGGTAGAGGTATAACGGTACCACAGAATTTACCAAGAGAGTCAGCGTATGGACCCAATCCATCGTGCACCTGAACAAATTTTGTTATCGTACAACTTTTTTTTTATTTTCTTTTAATCTACTAACCTCTAGGTAGTCACCAGTGCAATGTTCGGATCTCGTGATATTCGTAGTATTTCGCAAATCCATACTAGTTATTGTTAATCGAATATATTTTCCTGGCCAAGTCAGCACTTTCCAAAAGCAGTCCTCCAGAGAATCGTACATATCGCCTTTCTGAGTTTTAAATGTATACGGTTGACTCGACGTCAAATTAATATTACCACCGCAACCAGCGGACATGCTCTTACTAAATAAGACCTAGAATTGAATCATGTCATAAATTCTCTCATTCATCTTATCTTGACTTTTTTTCTTCCTTTGTTCCTTACATTTGCCGAGAATCCATTCGAATGTCCACTTTCATCGGCTTTAAATGAGACGACCATATCACTACCTTCCGACTTGAACACCGGGAGTTTGCTCGTCAGATTGCCGCAAACGACGCCTATTTTTTTACTATCGTCTATCAATTTACCCTCGTAAATGTTAACTGAGTCGAAGAAACAACTGCACAAAATATTTTTATTACTCCAATCTTATTCATTGCAATAATTAAATTGTTTTTTATTTATATTTTTTACCTAGAGCTGTATTCTAAGTCGAATTTCTGGAATCTTAGAGTAATACTTTGATCTTTTGGTGCTTGAATGATCCAAGTACAGTTAACACTACCAAGGTAATTGTTTTCATTCATTAGAGGCTTGATTTCGGTTGGTTGTGTGATAGTGCCGCCACATTCTGACAAAAATCATTTGAAAAATATACACTATCTATCAGACGAAAGAAATATTGAAAAATATTTTATCTCACCGTTCAAATAATATTTAAATTGGAACCCTTTTTGTTGTACGAAAATGTCTGTTTTAAAAACAATCTCAATACGATTCTTTGCCCTTATTAATCCTGGTTTATTTTGCCCACAATAAACTTCTTTCTCTTCGTAGTAGTATTGATTATTATATGTTATAGTGACGTTGTCAAACATACATACGGTATTTAATGTCGCTCGACCTTGAAAACAAATAATAAAACGATTCATGGTGGAATTACTTAAAATCTCGTTAAGTAAATAAGATTTGTACCTGGCTCCAATCTGAAGTCCGTGAATTCTACAATTATATCTTCATCTGGTGCTAGTAGAGTGTAGTTACAAACGACTTCCGACGGGTAGTACATTGGGTATCTAGGAGATGATATAATTTGTTTTTCGCTATTGACATAGAATATACCACCGCAGTTAACATTCCATGTCGCACGAAAACCGTCACTCTGAACTGTTTCGTCTGATCGAAATACTACTCTCATGTGTGCCGATGTAGAATTAAACGTGGATGGAGTATTCCTACCACACACTTTACCAAGCTCTTTGTAAATTTTATTATCAGTTCCATTCTTCAATTGGTCATAAATCTAAACAATAATTGATTAATCGTTAAAAGTATGCTACACATATATATTTTATAAGTATTTGTAACTTTTAGAATTCAAAACACATACCGCCACATAATCTTTTTCGCAGTTATTACTAGTTTGAATATTAAATCGATCAACGAATGTTAAACCTATATGATAGCCAGACGGCACTTCAATATCCCATACGCATTCAGCGTTATTTGGATATTGTTTTGGATATCTAAAAATAAATAATTATTTATTATCGATATAACGATGAATGAGAATTATAAATGTAGTTAAGATTTAATTACTCTGGCGATGTGATAGCACCCGTTCTGCTGACCAATGTGCCTCCACAGGCAGAACTAACAGAATTAATAACCAGTTCGAAATCGTTTGGTTCACCAGCAGAATAGTACTCGACAAATATTTTATAAGATAAATTTGTAATACTGCTTGGTATTATATTACCACAATATTTACCAACTGGAACTTTAGGAGAAAAACTATTCCTATAAATTCAGAATTAATATTTTACTTCGATAAAAAAATTTCGAAAAGAATAAATCCAAAAATAAAATGTTTCAAATCTACATACTTTATGAGAACATATCCATTTTCGCAACTTCCAGTATTTAATTTCTTGAAGGTACCTACAATATCATGGGCTATATTTGATGTTTCAATTTCCCACAAGCAATTAATAGGATATGCTACATTCTTTGGAGCTCTTATCGTAGTACTGACATCCTTCAAGACACCTCCGCAAGCTTGCCATTGATACTCAACTTTGTAACGTAACGAAGAAGTGGAATGAGTATAATTGGCGATCTATAACAATAAATAACATAAAAATCCTATTTGAAAATATTGATCTTCAATTTGTTACGATATTCAAGTACCGATAATTCATTTGATAATTGGGCACTTCTGAAATATGTTGGTTCTGTTATATTCTCGCAAAGTATGCCAACTCCTGTAACAATTATTTAAACTTTAATATGAAATTGTATGATGAAATGAGTAATGAACTTAAATGAAAATACCTCTAAGTGCAATAAAAGGAGCACTGAAGCAAGGCATATACAACGTACGCCGAAGAGATCTTTCTGTCAATCTAAATTCATTAATTTTCACAGTTAGTGTTAAACCAGTTTCATTAACGTTTGAGATCATATTTTCCGGTGGTTCTATCTTCCACATACAGGCGTACGTTGTTTCATTGAATGGCAATCCAGTTATTCCAGTAATATTCCCACTAACATCGTTAAGCAATCCACCACAAGCTGTGGAATGTATAATTCACTGTATATCCGATTATCAATTTGAAATGAAGTTCATACTCACGTGCTGGTGCCGATGCCGTATATCTCAACTTAAATCCTCGATTACCAATGTTTGACCAATAAACAATCATCATTTGATAACTGGAGCTTTTTATTTGCCTTGGATGAGAAGTTTCGTTCGCATTTCGATCATCCATTTGAATGATTCTTGATTTGAAACGTAAATCGTTGTAAAACTAAAAAAGATTATTGTTTGTATTATTCTTATTCTGTAATGAATAAATAATGAATAACTCACTGATAATGCATAAGCAATTCTATTTTCTGCGGGTAAAGTCGGAATATCCACATCTAATAAATCAACTACTACTTGATAACCTGGCGGTAGAGTTATATCCCAATTGCAATATCTACAAAACAAAACATATTAGAAAAAACAATATAATTATATAATATATTAAGATATATAAATAATTATTTCATACATTCCACCAGATCTTGGATTTGGATAACCAGGTGATTTGATGATTCCACTCATCGCAGTTAAATGCCCACCGCATGCTTTAAAAAATATATAAGTGAAATATCTCGATAAACGATTAATAAATATATTTCAATTACTATATAAAAAGATGTGCTTACAATCTCGGCTCGAGGTAAAATTGATGCTGAATCCTCGATATGAACTAAATTCCCGAGTATCGCTCGAAAATGAGATATATGCTTCATTCGTGGATATATCAATTGGATCTGGCTTATATGACCCACAATACGTTCCAATTTTATTTGTAGAAGCTTTGGTTGAAAAAAAAATTACAATTTTTATATGTATAACTGAAAAAGTATAAAATAAATTATTAACTGACTGTGATTTCTCTCTTCGTTATCCGGAATTCTTTCATAGATTTCTACATGATCGGTATTCTCGCACTTTCGTAGATTTGGCAAGTTGATATCTCGAAACTCTAGTTTCAAGCCATGGCCGACTGGTGCTATGATAAGCCATTCGCATCTTTTGTCTTTGGGATAACTGTGTGGATAATTGGGCGAACTTATAACACCATTTGTACCTCTTATAACCCCTGCGCATACATCTGGAAAATAAAAAAAATTATTCAAATTTAACTGTTGGAAAATTTATTATTGATTCGTCTGTTACCATCTGTTGTAATAACGGCGTGGAATCCATTTTTAGGCTCGTTTGACTCCGTAGAGAAATGTATGAACAACATATTACCAGTACTGGTAATTGTGCTAGGAGCTGTATCTCCACAAAATTTACCTAAACTATGTGATTGCATTGTACCGCCATCTCTAATTTCTACAAATTCTTTTTCACAACTGAAAATTATAATTTGATATTATCGAATATTTAAATCGTTACTTTATGACCATTTGTTTAACAAAAAATTAATCTGTAAATAATAAATTACCCATAGCTATTGGTTAAATCGAAACGTTGAATAAAGTGGATCGATATACGTTTACCCGCTGGCGCGAGTGCATTCCAAACACAATCAGTGAACGGTGGGGGCACGTTGGGATAATTTGGAGTTTTAATTAACCACTGATCGTCGAAATCGGACAGTACATAGGACCCACCGCAATCCATTCTCACTTCTCTATATCTAAGTTTGAGTGACGCGTAATCAAGGTTTTGACCGACAACTTTTACGTAAAGTCGATTTCCAGTTGTGTTCATTTGTTCCGGAATATCTTGGCCACAGAACTTCCCTTTACCTAAATGTGGAGAAGACAAATCTCCTCCGTTTCTAAGCTGAAAATTAATTCAAATAATTATTCTCTGCATCTACTTCCCGTTTCACGCATTTTTTCATATATTTACCAGTAAATAATTATTCGAGCATTTGTCTGTATCTCGACTTTCATGCATATCGATATGGTCAATTACAACTTCGATTGTTCGTCCAGCTTTTACTTCTACGAACCATTCACAACTGAAGTAAAATGGTCTTATCATTGACGTTGTATTGTCTACCTTTATTACACCATTCGGGCCACCTAATTTCCCTCCACAATCTTAAAAAATAACCAATTTGTATTAACTTTTTGGACAAAGAAATAGTAATTTCATACTTTAAATATGATACCTCGCTGTACTATAGCGTTGAATCCAGTTCCGTTAATATAAGAGTCAGACTTAAATTTTACTGTCATAATATTTGAATCAATAGTGATTGACCGAGTTTCGTTCGAGCGGCATATTTTTTCCTTCAATGTAGCATCCTGAGTGTCGGTCAATGCGTTGCCAGAATAAACTGAAATCGCATCTGACACGCAATCATAGCTTTCTTCAAGATCTACAGTACGTGGCTGAAAGACGAAATGAGTTCCCTCTGGGGATGTAAATACCCAACTGCAGTCGAGATAAGCATCGTATCCTTCGGGCCAACCTGGTGACTGTAATCTGAAAGTATTGTTATTATCTCCCATCATTGATATCTCTTCGTTACATTTCGACACTGAAATAACAAAGTAACATGTTTTATTAATCTTCATTTTCATCTAGTATTCGATTATAATGTCTGTTTCCAAAAATGTCTTACATTCAATTTCTTCTGTTTTAGCAGTTTCACGTGGTATTTGAATCCAAGTCAAATCAAACATAGCTGTCTGTCTATAAGATTCAGTAGAAAGTTTTAAGTAGACTATATTACTCGATGAAGTAATTGCAGCTGGTTTGACGAGACCGCAGGCCGTGGTGAGTACAGGAGCGTCTTCATCGTACCCATCGAATATCTAAAAACAAGAAGAACCTTGTTCTCTAATTTCGAATTGAATTTTCGAGTGCGAATCCTACCTTCAATGAAGCGTAACATCTAGACGCAAAATTTTCTATGCGGAAGTTTTTGAATTCGATCCGTATAGCCCAACCAAATTCGACATTGATACGCCAGAAGAAGTTTCCGGGCCGCCTAAATGGCATCGGATAGAGTGGTGATGTGATTCGGCCAGTTGGACCCTCAAGATCGTTACCATGCAAGAAGCTGTAGTCAGCCACGAATCCGGCGGCTGTGCCGGCTCCGTCGCTTTTGAACTTTAACCAGAGTTTCTTCGACGACGTTACCGAATCGGCATTGTCGCCGCAGTATGTACCGATTAATTTACCCGCGCCGTTCTCTTCGCGAATTTCTAAGTAATCGAGGTCGCAGTGGTCGCTCGATTGGAGATCGAACGATTCGAATGTCACAGAAATACGGTTTCCTGGTGAAGTATTTAGCACCCACACGCACTCGGAGTTCAGAGGATAACTATTCGGGTAACCCGGGGAAGCTATCGTGCCAGATTCCGAAGTGTACTGACCACCGCAGGCTGTAAAATGAACAATTTTGATATTTTTCTAATACTTATATTCATTAGAGGAACATCAGATTTGATGCGAATAAATAAATACCTGAGTTCAAACTGGAATAAGTGGCAGCGACCAAATTCGTTCCGAGTTCGTATTCAGCAAATACGTGAACTGTGAGCGATCTACTATTGCTTGTGATAGATGGGGGTATCTTATTGCTGCACCAAAAGCCACGCAGTGGACCAGTGGTACCCTCACCTTCATAGACTTTTACATATTGCCATTCGCATTGATCTGATTGCGTTCGATATATACCCGGTGCTTCCACATCCATATGCGTAAATGTCAATGTCACGTGGTCACCTAAAATTCATCATATTATCATTCTCGATGTAACTATTCTATTCCTTGAATCCTTTGATCCTATGATCACAAACAAATTTTTCTTGAGAACGATATTTTACCTGGGTTTTCTGCTGTTAGAATCCATGTACAATTGACTTGACGGCGTTCGTGGAAGTCATTGAACGTAGTACGGAAATATCCTGCTTCTTCGCCGACCGTTATGCGGGCGCCACAGTCTCGCATAAATCTCGCTTTGAAGCCCTTGGCGGCTATCAGACTATCGGTGCGCATTACAACCAACATTTGATTACCGGATGACAAGTAGGAGGGTGGCAATTCGGTTCTGCAATGCGTGCCTAAGAGTGGATCGTCCCGCGTCGCTCCATCGAATATCTAAAAAATATTTACTCGATCAGTAAATTCAATAGGTTTCGTAAAAAAAAAACATATCGTAATAAATTTTACTTTAACGTAGTCATCGGTGCAATTTCGGCTATTCTCAATGTCGAAATCATCGAATGTTATATTCACTACGTGATTGCGGTCGACTGATATGAGCCATTCGCAGTTCTGGGAGTTGGGATAGTTACGTGGATAGTTGGCGGAGTGTATAACGCCTCGGTTCGCGAAGAATCTACCACCGCAGGATAGCGGTACGCTATTGTACTTAGCGCTCAAACCACGACCGCTGACCGATTGATCCGCGTGGAACTTGACTAGCATCTTGTTTGTTGGGCTGGTGTAAATGACTGGGCTGGTGGTGTGACACACCTCGACGAGTTTGGGGGCGGTATCGTCCGCGCCACCAAATACTTGGACATGGTCGAATCTGCAGTCTTTGCTCGCTTCAAGTTCGACGTCGATCAATGTTAATTCTACACTGAATGT
The DNA here is from genome assembly GCA_003055095.1 of Goniozus legneri. Taxonomy (NCBI): domain Eukaryota; kingdom Metazoa; phylum Arthropoda; class Insecta; order Hymenoptera; family Bethylidae; genus Goniozus; species Goniozus legneri. The sequence goes on from NCVS01000913.1 coordinate 719,931, forward strand.
CGGATCGACTTCGATAAGCCATTCACAGTCGATGTTGCTGGAGTACAGAGAAGGATAACCAGGTGACGTGAACATATCAAGGCGTCGAGTCAAACGACCGCCACATCCATCTAACACCCATTCGAGACGGAATCCGTTGTGAGCCACATAGTAATCCGTAACGAAAGTGATGAATACTTGACTCAGAGTTGAGTGTATCACGCTCGGTACGTTCTCGATACCGCCACAGTATTTACCCAGAATATTGTTTGGTACGTCCTTTTCCCCTTCTTTGATTTCTACGTAATCGTACTGACAAGTTTTCGCAGACTGTGCCGTAGGTTGGGCATAGTTCTCGAGATCAAAATGAGAAAATGAAATGTTTATACGATTGCCAGCGGGAACTTCGATAATCCAACTGCAATTCTTTTCTGGATCGTATTCATTTGGGAAGTTTGGTGATTCTATAACTCCTTGGAAACCTCGCAATTTATTATGGCACACTAAAAAAAACGATAAGTTAGATAGTTATGAAAAAATCATGACAAGACATTGTCATTTTATGATGCTCTACTAACATGTTTCGTATCTCAAATGGAAACCTCGACCAGATGTCGTATAGTCGCTACGGAATCGAATGGTAGCCGTGTTCGATTTCGTTTCTATCAACGGTGGATGATTTGAACCACAGAACCGATTTGAGACACGTTTGTCTCCACTGCCGTCTATCACTTCGACATAATCGAAAACACAGCGTTCATGATTCTCAAGATCCATATCGATAAATAAGATTCGTAAAACACTTCCCGAAGCAACTGCTATTTGCCATTCACAGGAGGAAGAGACACCGTAATTCTGCGGATAATTTGGCGACATGATGTCACCAGTGGGCGAGTTGAGTGTTCCTCCACATCCTAAGTAATAATTCAGTTATAGTTAAGATTTTTTTTTAATTTTCAACATCATTTCGGAAGGATAATGTGATTGCACAGACCTTCGTTTGAATTATCCCATATGATACTAAATCCTGATGACGGTCTTGAACTATCGCTAACAAATTTAAGATAAAGTTGATTCGTCTGGCTCATTATAAATCGAGGTATAGTTGTGCCGCAATATTTTCCTAAAAGAGGAGACGTTTCGTACCCTCCATTTCTAAAATATATCTTTTATGTAATACTCATATTTTTGTATTTTTTAAAACCGAATAGTATTATTATTGATACCTTATTTCCAAATAATCAAAGCTACAGTCCATATTATGTTCTACAGTGAAGTTTCTCACATGAAGCATGATTTTTTGTCTGTTGGGTGCTTCGATAACCCAGACACATTCTCTATTTTGTGGATAATCATTCGGGAAGTTTGGTGATTCGAGAAGGCCGTTTTGTTGATAATAATGACCGCCACAAACTTTGGAGGCATCGATAAATAGATACGTTGCGGTAAAACCTTCTGCAATCACACTACTATCAGTTTTGAAGACTACTGTCATAACATTGGTTTGAGATGTCAATATTGGTGGTTTCGTAACGCCGCAATATCTATATGAAAAATATCATGAATAAATATAGTTTGAAGATAATTACACTCTTTTTTCTTTTAAATTTGCGATTTCACTCACGTTCCCAATAAATTTGTTTCAGATATTGTATAATTATCATAGACTTTAACGTAATCGCTTTGACATTTAAAATGATGCTCAATGCTAAAGCTCACAAAAGTCAGCTGTACAACGTTTCCAGGAGGAGCTTGTATCGTCCACGTACATTCGTCATTATTTTCGTAGTACCCATCATCGGAAGGTGATTGAATAAGTCCGGATGACGTTTTCAATAATCCACCGCATCCTTGAAAAGGTCGAGTTTATAAATTATTATTTGTATTTTTTTCTATCTATGGTAAGAATCCTGATTGAAAATAATATTTTATACTTACTACGATCAACCGTCGTATAGTTAGCTTTGAAGCCGCGATTATGAATTGAAGCATCGGTTGAAAATTCAAGGAACATATAATTATGAGTAGAATAATATGGTTGAGTCGGCATCGAGTCGGAATCGCCACAAAGTTTTGCAAGCGAGGTTGAGTTCGAACTGTCACCATCGAAGATTTCAAGCATGTCGAAGTAACATTCACCGGTGTAATATCCTTCGATATCCATATCGACCAAAGTGAGTTCTATACCTTTGCCAGGTGGCTGTATGATCTCGTAATGGCATACTCGCGAGCCAGGATAGCTGTCGGGATAATAAGGTGATGTCAATATTCCGCTAGATTCGTAAAATTCACCTCCACAAAGTGTTTCGTAAGACAGTCGGAAGCCTTCTTGCTCGAATGACCAATCGGAAGTAAATTTGATCAAAAGCGTATTTGACGTTGATTTAATCGAAGGAGGTAGGTCGTTGCCGCAGTATCGGCCGATCAGTGGAGCTTCAAACGTACTTCCATCGTGAACCTATCATAAAAAATTATTTTCAATTAATGCTATAAATTTTTGACTGAATATCGTTGAAACACTGTATAGTCAAAAATCGTACTTCAACCGCATCAAAGATGCAGTCGGTTGAGTCTTCCAGAGAGAAACTCAACCATGTTAATTTTATACGCTCGTTGTTCGATATTTGAATTTTCCACTCGCAGTTCATATTTGCATGGTAAGCCATATTTGTATGTAAAGGCGTTGATATCAGTCCTGTTGGAGCAGTCAACACTCCGCCACATCCTGGTATTCCTGTGTACAGAAGAGAAATGATCAATTGATGTCTAGAACTTTTATTTAATTACAAATTCGTGTAATATGTTACCTTCAGTTTTCGTGTAATGTATTTGGAAGCCAGCATCTTGACCAGCGCTGTCAGAGTGGAAATGAACAATTGCATAATGACTTGGCGTTGTTAGAGGCTCCGGATGACTGTGATTGCAGTAAATGCCTAATCGATGATCGTCTTCATCAGTTATCTATTAAAAAATATCAAATTCAATAGTAATCATCCGATATTGAACAATTTTCGTATCGATAAGACATTCGGTACCTCAACGTAATCGTTCTCGCATGTTGGGTGTTCCTCCAGCATGATCTGGCCAAAGTGAAACTGTATTCTATTACCGGGCTCCATGTAGATATGCCAGAAACAGTCGCGACCAGGCGGGTATCTGCCCGGCGAACCCGGTGACATTATCGTGCCGTAATTACCAGTGAGCATGCCACCGCACACGGGCTCAATGCTGTTCCATTGAAGAGAGAAACCACCTCGCGTCAAGCTCGTGTCCGAGTGGAACCAGAAGTACAGGGCGTTGTGCGTCGAGATAATATTTCCACCGTTCGGCAAATCGGAAGCGCAGTATCGACCTAGCACATGCCCCGCCGCGGTTCTACCATCGTGAATCTAAAATTAATCGATATTAAAAATATTTGACGAAGAATAGTTATTACAAACAGGAAAATTTTGACTCTCTCGAAAATTAATAGTTTGATTTACTAATTCTAATAGCGAAAAAAAATATGTAACTTGACAAAAATATCAAATTATTCTCAGCGAACGATAGGTTTTTATTCATTTCTACCTGGAGGAAGTCGTAAATGCAATCTTTAGATGCTTCCACATTAAACGCCGTGAAAGTGACGTTGAGAACGAGACTGTGATTGGTAATGATAACCCATGCACAGTTTACGCTATTCTCGTAGCCGGTATCTTTCGTAGCTGGATAGTCCAGGTGTCCAATTGGACTACGTGAAACACCACCACAATGTTGACGCGATGTCTCGCAACGGTCACCGGTGTACGAAGATGGACAATCGCAAAGAGCCTGACCATTTTGATTTATGCAGGTGCCGTTATTTCTACACGGATTGGGCAAGCATGGGTTAACGTACACGTTGCATGTTGGTCCTATAATAACAGTTTCAATATAATACAAACTAAAATTAAAAATTGTATTGTTTTTGAAATTTTTAACACGAATCAGAACTCGAATTATAGAACTGAATCTCTTAAAAAAAATATATATCTTGCCTGCATATCCCGCGTTACATCGGCAGAAATGGTTATTGCCCGATGAAACGCACGTGCCGTGAACACAACCAGTGTGCGTGCAGTCGTTAGGTATCACCTCCGTCGATGGTTGACACCCAACAGGACCCATACCATCGCCTTGATAACCCGGTGGGCAGCGACATTGGACGTTGAGATTCGTCAAAGCTGGATTTTCGATACACTGAGCGAGCGGGTGACAGCCACCGTTGTTGATACGACATGCCCCTACGTAAACGCAATTTGTACCGTCTCCTTGATAGCCAGGTGGACAAGCTCCGCAGATCCTTGAACCCTATTTCCAGAATATTCATGAATATTTTTGGTTTGTTTTTATCCTACATACTCAAAAGTATAAATGAACCAATTTTATATCTCACCATCGTGTTGATGCACTGAACTTTTGGCGTAGTACTACAGCCGCCGTTGTCATTTTCGCATTCGTCTATATCGACGCAGTAGTATCCATTGCCAGTGTAACCGTGCGGACAAGAGCCACAATAGAATGTACCGGGGGCATTTATACAGGTGACCATTGGATTTACAGAGCACGCCGGATGTTTACCGGCGCACTCGTCCACGTCTTTGGTGCATCCTGGATTCGTGCCATCTGTTTCCCAACCCTTTTAAATCAAAATAAATTGAAAAGTGTTTTTATGTTATAAAATTAAGAGAAATTTAAGCAATTGAGTAAAAATTAAATTGATGAATTTAGATGAACCTACTTGATCGCATATACACGTATAACCAAGCGCAGATCCTGGTTTGTCTACGCAAACTCCGTGACCACATAGTTCGATCGAGTTTTCCGCATTACAAGCGGATGATTTCTTCGTACAGTGTAGACCAAACCATCCGGAAGGACATGCGCATCTATCGAAGTTCAGAACGTTATAATCAATCTGCAGATACCAGCATTAAAAATTTGTTAAACTTACTGATAAGAACCGATGCTGTTTATGCAAGTAGCGCCATTTTGACATCCCAAGTCTGTGCCGAGGAATCTGGCACATTCATTCACATCCGACATGCAATTTGGACCCTTGAAAAAGTTAAAATTGTCATAAAGCTATATCAAAACAAAATTATCACCTTCTTTACCTCCCAATTTGCTGGACAGAGGCAATGGTAACCATCGTATAAATCTTGACAGACACCCCCATTTAGACACGGATTACTTTGACAATCGTTTTCACGTAGTTTTGTCAGTATTGATCTCACTCTGTCTTCTAACCTATGCAACTGAAAAAAACAGAAAATGAACATGAATTTTATGAACATTAAAATTACATCTTCAACAGTACTTACTCGATCGTTCATTCGTCGTAAACCCGCTCTGGCCGAAGTGTCCGTTGTCGATGGCTGTAAAAAAAATTCGTTATTTCATTAAAATTCAGTTTAAAAAAATTGATAATATTCACCAAACCAGGTCGAGGCCTGTTTGTAGTGACGGACGTGGTATTGATATCTCCGCCAAATTCGAGTGCGCTCACTCTCTTTTGCAAACCCGACGGCCCTTCAACTAAATCGATCAATCGTTGGAGATTATCTTCTACATCCGATAAATACCCTCTTCTCAAACGCTCAATCAAACGTGTGGCGTTTTGAGCCTTGAAACAAAAAATAAATCGTTAAAATTCTTTCGTAAAAATAAATTATTTGTTCACATTCTGTTTTCGTTACCGCGACTGCAACGTGCAATAAGTTGATTCCGTTAACATTCACGTTGCCATTGCCGATAAGTTTTAATGTTATATTTCTGTCTCTTGCACTAGTTATGAATAAATTTCCATCCTGCGACTCCAAAACTGGTCTAAAGTAAATAAAAAAATTGCAATTGCTCATTTCTACAGTACTTTTTTTCGTACACGATAATACTTACCGTTGATCCATCCATCCAAAAGAAACTCCTATTAAAATCAGGAATAGCAATCCCGATTTAAGGCCCATCATTGCTATATTTATACGTAATTACACGCAATAAAAATTATTCGAACATAACGTTTGGCGTCATCGAGAATATCTTTTCGTGAAGATGGTTCCGCGCAGACTAAATTAGGCATATGTCTTTAGGCTGCAAGAGCTCACCAATGCTGTTTAGGGGGCGTATCACAGCCGTTTTTATCGTGTTACACCCAATATCATATTTCACAAATTACCAGCGTGAGAATCAGTTAAATTATTTTATCTCATTCTCGAATTCAGTTGAGCCGAAATTCAAAAAATACGGTTTAATTGTGTAGGGGTTAAATGTATTGTCATGAATAGCAAAAAAATAATCAACTCAAAACGTTACATTTAGAGCTACTTATTACCGATCGTCCCTATTAAAATTGCAGGAGGATTATACTTATTAATTTTCAGAGAATGACAGCAATTAAATTTCGATTTAGAAATAGTCATTTTCGCAACCACTTTGCAAAGTTCGGCATCCCCCATCTTGATTGTTGACAAAATGGCGTCTTTCAGGCCTATCGCCTTAATAAGAACGTTAAAGCTCATGGATAAGATGGTGTCATGTATTGCGCATGCGCCGTTAGTATCTGATGTTATCTAAATTCTAATGTATGATATTGTTATTAATACCATAATGATTTTATTATTATTAATTATAATTATTATTATTAATTATATTATAAGTACTAATTATCATTTTTAATTATAGCCATTTTTAATTTGTTGTTATTGTTATTAATAATTGCATACAAATACAAATTGAATAACATTGAAATATAGAATGTGTATTTTCTAGAATACACAATTCTTTTAAAACGATGCCTAGATTTTTACCGTCCATTCGTTACATAATAATTAATTAATCATTATGTAGTATCAATAGAAAAGAACATTCCAATTTCAGCGCCTTCTACACAACGCATGCGCGCGACATCTGCCGATCGAATTAGTAAGTTCAAGAGCAGCGCATCGGGCGGTCGGTGTTGCAGTGTTGGTCAAGTCAAGTGATTCGAGTGTTATTCCTAATTTCACGCAAAAATTAATTTCTCTGGTTCGGTGCTCTGTTCGAGCGAGTATTTATTTATAATTTTTCATAATTGGCAATGGCTGCTATCGTTATTTACAAGGCTGGAACGACAGTGATAAAATGCGAGGCAATATGATGTTTTTTCAACAGGGATAAGTCTCGCGCGCATTTTTATATAGTCTATGGCGGGAGACTCGGTGTGTTGCGTCGGTGTCTCTCTCTCTCTCTGGTCTCTGGCTCGTCAGTATGGCTCTGGCTGCCGGTACGTGCGAGTTGGTGTTTTGGAGCTACGCGTAATCGCACCGCGTACTCGGTCGCGGGTGTGTATGCGTCTATACACGACACCCTGTGCGGGCAAGGAAAGACGAGACGGACAGGGAACGCGAAGGGTGGTCGTTCGGTGGCGCGGTGCGAATCGAACGAGACGCAAAGAAACGCGACGGCGGTATTAAAACGGGGCTGTAACGGTGTACGCGAGTAAGGGTGCCCACCACACACAAACGACATGCGGCGAAATGTGAAAATAGTGCTACTCCTGTCATGCGCATGGATGTTCGCCTTTGTTTACTATTATCACACTACTCGCGACACTAAGGTAGGAATTTTTCATTCAATAAATATCACTCGCGTGTCCCTTTAATTCGTCCCGACATGTCAACGAATGACAGACGGGAAATGTTTTTTTTAATTTACAATAAATTTTTTAATTCATTAATTATCGTTATTTTATTTCGTTATCTTCGATCGGAGAAGAATTTTCACGAAATGAATTTCGATATTTAAATAGAAATCGATTCACGCTGGGTACCGGCCGATCGTTAGAGCGAGATTAGAAGGACCCTCCTCGATCTCATACACGTGCGCTTCTCCTAACGGATCGGGTTTGATAATTCTCAAATTCTCGACGGAATACTACGCTGGAACTCTCATTTTATTACTACACTCGTAACCCGTTTACAATAATTATTATACAGGAATCTGAAAATGGAATCACATAATTTCTCAAGGATATTTTTCTCCGTAACCGTTGGTTATTTGCATAGGCGCTCGAGATGGGAATCGTGGCACAGGTCCCGCGATTGCCACATACCGCTAAATGAGCGCGTTAGAAACTCTCAATAGTGGCATGTGGCACGCGCGTCGAGTGTCAAAACCGCTACGTGTGCGACGCACGTTCAAAGATTTCAAATGCTCAAATGCAATTTCGTTAAATCGAATTTTATACGCGAATGATAAATAACTCGTTTGGTCGTCATTCAATTGCATATGTCAATTTTTATCAAATTTCCACTTTAGATTTACTCGAAATCGAGGTATTTTTATTAATACGAATTGAGCGCAATTCGGTATATGTTAATCGCAGCCGAGTTCTCTTCCCATTTTTGGCCAATACGCGAATGGAATTGTTATTCACGCTCCATCAGAACTCTTCGGAGTACCTCGTATTCGATATGCTTTTTAAACTATCACCGTCTTCGTACGTGGAAAACTTCTTTCGAAAAATAAAGACCGTGATTTATGGTCGCGTCCGTATATCTCGGTAATTCTTTTTTTCTCTCTCTCTCTCTCTCTCTCTCTCTCTCCCCCTTTGACTGCTCTCCTCTCCTTTCCCCTCCGGCTTCCCTGCTCACTTCGACCCTTTTGCCTGCATATTCTACGTTTTTCCATCCCCGATTTATCGTCTCGACGCTGCGCGAAATACGCTTTTCCGCGGGCGTGCTCGCAACCGGTGTGTATATGGGTATACATATACATACACAAGGCATACAGCCTCGTCGTCGTTCGCACATAACGCGGTGGGGTATGCCAATTCTACTGACGCTCGTGAAGAAAAAGAGCTCAGGAGTGAATGTGAAATCGCATCAGACCCTCGTTTGTCGCTAAAGTCTGTCATGTGACTATCCACGGAATATCTGAACTTTGAACGACAACATTTCCCTGAGAATTATCGCTGATTCCATGTTCGATTAATTTACCATATTTTTATCGGAAGAGGAGGAAAATTTAAGACCAAATTTGGCAAATTTTCGCGTAATCCTCTGTTACGGTTTGTTACTGAATATTTGTCAATTCGTTTTTTTTTCTCATTATAAATCATCGACCCCCCTGAGCCTTTCCCCGAGAGTATAAAGTGGGAAAACACCATGAAGGTCTTCGCAAAATTTGCGTAACGGGCCTGTAAAAAAAGAACAAGAGAGAAAAAAAGAAATAGGGATGAAACAAAAACGAAAGTCAAATACGGCTTTTTGTCGTCCAGGGTTTTGTTTAATTAAAGCCCCACCCCTGCACACTCGCGCGTCCCTTTTCTATACCACCTTCACTCGTGCGCGGACTGCGCTGCAGTAATTTTTCTTCCCGCCTCCGGGTTCACTGTTTTCTTTTTTTCATCCCACCGTTCTCTTTTTGTCTCGCTCTTTCTCCTACGTCCGAAAATTCCAACCGTGGAGGTCGATCGGGAAAAAAATTTTTCGACTCTCGGCCGTCTCATCGAGCAGCCGCGTTGTTTCATAAATTCGTTAAAAACAATTATCGAAAAATCGAACTGTTTACGGAATAAACTAATACCGTGGGTGAGCGAAAATTGAACGCACTAAGAGCCCGTGTGTGATTTTTCTAGTGTCGAATTTTTCTCTTCTCCTGTATCAAGGTGAAATCGAGGCTGGTAATTTATGGGGTATCGAATTCGCGTGACCTCGCACATAACTCGCGCGATCCGGAGACGCGTGCTCGCGTTCGGGGATGCATCTTGCTACGAGTTCGCTGCCGCGTCGAGACTATAAATATTCCGATCGTATGCTATCGGAGTTACGCAAGCCAAGAGTCCCGCGCTCGATCGCACGCACGCACGCTGCTCTCGCTTAGAAACAGCCCGACAGGCTTAAGAGTTAAGCGTCCGTTGGGATCACTTTCGTTCTCGGTTCCGGTTCAGGGTCAGCCGTGTACTACTTCGACCTGCCACTGTTAATTTATCACACGGATACCGAGAGATGATGATATCTTCCTGTCGTGCATATCGACGAGTTGACGTATAGGCTGACGCAAAAGTCTTCCGAGTCCTTCGCTATGTAGTAGGCTGAAAACTCCTGAACAGGAAAGTCGATTTTTTTTTTTTTTCAAATTTTCTGCGGTCATTTTGAAACACCTTAATATACGCACTTCGGCACGTGAGGTTATTTATTCGAGTAACAGCTGGGGAAAGGTAGATTTACTCGGCGAAATGTGATATTTTTTTTTTACGTTATATTCTCTCGCGGTGAAGTATCCCAATGTCGTATCATTTCTGAACAATTTTCATGTGCTCATATCTCGCGTTCTTTTACGCCTCGCGATATAAAGCGGCTAGGGTCGCGTGCACTTTCTCGTGCATCTCTCTCGTATCGTCGGGAGCTCGAGAAGATACTCGCTCGCAATCACTCCGCGCCCGGACTAGTCGCGCACATACGCCGGTGGTGTAGTACGTGCTCAATTTTTTTTGCGCGCGTGCGGAGCTTGCGATTCAATTCGCGGCAATCGAAAAATGAGCCGCGTATCTCGTAAAACTCGTGCGCGCGGCGTTTCGAAGGCGCGTTTTATAACGGCGCGCGCGCGCGTCGGGCCGTTTGCTGAGTCGTAAAGAGGCTAAAAAGAGTAAAAAAAATAGATGGCAAGTAACTCACCTCGAACGTCGGCGCATGACTTTACGTCGAATCGTTTCGACCGTTCGTAAATTATTTTTTCTTTATTTTTTTTTTACCCCTTATTTCGCTCGCTCCCGGTCGCTCTATAACGATTTCCCCGACGCTCGAGACCGAAAAATTCTCCTTGGCGAAATACGATTTCGATGGGCTAGAGCCCTCATGACGTACGAGTTGTGCGAGAGATGGGAAGGAGTGGATGTTGGGAGAAATAAAACTTTTTCATCGTTTTTCCTACTTTTTTTATCTTTTTTTTTTCACTTTTATACCCGCGAAGTCTCGAAATGGTCGAGGCACGGTCGTCCCATACCTCCCGAAATATATCTATATCTTTATACATATATTTCAAATCCATTCCGAGCATGGGTACACGGAGCACTCTGCGAGAAAGAAGAGCAAGAGGGGTAGGAAGTAAGTTTTTCCCCGCTCCCGAACGCGTTCCTCGAATTTCATTCCGCGGGGTCCTTCAATTTTCGTGGAATATCGTGGAAATCTTTTGAGATCGTCTATGAAGAGAGTTAGGGGTGAACGAAGAGGTTTTGACTCGAAAGCACAGAGAGCAGACTCGAGCGACGTCGAAGTGGTAGCGAAAAAAAAGAGGAATGGAGATGATCAATAAGCAAATAACATCGCGCCGAAACGTCAAAGCACGAAATCTCGAATCACGTAAAACGTGACAAAATCGATTCACGCGTGAACTTCTGACGCGAATGAGAATTCGTGATTTTTTCGCTCGAGCATTTCGAGTGTTTTCCCTCCGGGCTGAAAATATATGATTTCTTTATATCCGCCGTGAGAATTTCTGCGCGGAGCGAAACTAGAATTCAAATCGGGATGACGAAGAGAATCGGAGGGAAAGAGAGGAGGACAGCTCGAACGTGATCGGTATAACGGCTTGTCAAACGCGGCGCATTGACGACCGTAAATCTGACAGATACGCGTAATTCATCTCGCGCGTTAAAAGCCCGACGTGCGAGTCGTTAATTACACTATCGCGACGTATGATACAACTAATCTTTTTTCCGGGCTTTTTTGCGTTTTCACCTTTTCGCTTTAACGGCCCAACCTGTTCGGACGCGTTAATTGATTTCGCCAGGTAATGAAATTGGAGGGGGAGGTTTACACACGCGGAGGTTCGAAAAGCGTTTCGCTTTTGCGGTTAACTAGGTATTGACAAATATCGCGCGATGCTATTTAACGGCGCGCCGATGACGATAAAGCCGCATTTCGCAACGTAAAGAGGGGAAAATATGGCGCTCGTAAAATCGTTTTACAGTGACTCCAAATGGATAAAGGCGTAGGGTGGAATTGTGATTATCGATTAAAACTTAGACACTACGATAAGACACGGAACGAGAAGATGACGGCGAGAGAGAAACGAGCCGATAGAGGAAGGCTGGGCGAGGTGAGAGGAAAAAAAACTAAAAAGAGACAAAGTAGAGGAGAAGAGGGGAGGGGGATGACTGTTCATAGATTCCAACTCGCGCTCGGCGTAGGTCAGATCTGCCCACCAGCCCGTTTTTCCCCCTCGTCATCTCCCCTACCGCTGGCTGCCATCTTTCGGCACGCCGGCGAGCAGCTTATTGAATGCGATATTGGATTTTTGCCGACATTACGACCCTCCATCTGATACCCTCCTGAAGAGCTCGTGGACGTGGAAGGCGCGTGCGAGCGAGAGAGAAAGAGCGAGGAAGAGCGGCCGCGCGGCGGCAGGGGCCCCGCAAAACGACAGAGGAAATTTAAAACTCGTCATCCCTTGGGCTAAATCGGAGGGCACTTTACCCACCTCTGCCCCTCGCCGTGAGAACTCCAGATGGAAACACTCGTGCTCAACGGTATACGTATATAGGTGCGGTGTGGGTAGAAGGTAGAACCGACCATAAACCGTTCGACGATCGATCCACGCGCCCGAACCCCCTTGCGATCTTCGTTGCGTATAATATGGAAATCCCCGCTATACCGTCCGATTTTCATACTCCCGTCGATTCGACTACCCAGACTGATTTACTACTAAATAAACCAGGAATTTTATTCCGATTTTAAAACGATATCCCCGGTGTTTTATTTTCCCGAATCTCGCTCGGTTTTTCTCCTCGGAAACACAGTTTTTCGTATTGTAGTGTCTGTCATACGTCGTTGTGAGAAAAATGAGTACCGGTAACAATGGCGAATATGGATTTCGGTGAAGAGGGGGAGGGAGAGGGGGGGGGGGAGAGGAAGAGAGAACATCGAGCATCGACATAGCCGGCTGTCTCTAATGAAGCGCCGGATGCATAATCGAGTGACATCAACGGTCGCCGGTCTTCCCGTTTCTTCATTCCAATCCGACTCTCCCGCGCCAACTCGTTCTTTTTTCACGCGTGATTCTTTCCACGAGAAAAACTCGTCCATCGACGGCGTCTCGGCTGGAGAAAACTCGTGGTTATATTTAAGGAAGCGACATACTTTTTCTTCCTCTACCGCCTACTCTCGTTCCGTGGTTTAATACACTTTTCGTAACGAAGTACGAACAAGAGCATCCGCGTGCCTTTTATCGTCAACTGTGTATAACGTAAATATGTTTATACGCAATATATACATGCGTATATACGGTGAAATTTATCTTTACATTTTTCATTGGTCGTTTCGGGATAAGTGAATATCCTTCTCTAGTTGGCCTCTGTAACACGCGCGACCGCCGTCGTATTCCAGGGAATCGGTTATCTCGCTCTCTCCTCTGTCTCTCTCTCTCTCTCTCACACACACTACCCTCTTTTATCTTCGCGGAACGGGTATACGAGCGAGAATGTTACTCTCGTAGGCGATTTTTCATAAGGGTTTCATTTCGGTGGTGCCAGCTCGGAGAGCCGGAGAGATAGAGGGTTGGGAAGGAGAGAGCGTGACGAGAGGAGAGCGAAATGAGAGAGGGGAATCAAGGGTGGCAGAGAGGAAAGAGAGGCACCATCGCAATATTGTTTCTAGATCACGTTCCCCACTTTGGTACGAGCGGACGATTGATCTTGTCGACTACCAACGAACATCGACGCCAAAGTCGCATTACGAGCTAGAGCTATTCGCGTCTTCCATTTGTTCTCCTCTTTTTTCTCTCTCCCGGCTCGATTCGTCCTCGTTTCGCACCAACGAGCCTAGCTCATCCACGCTCCGTCGATTTCTCAAATTATTCCTTGGTCTCTCCATCCTGAAAAAAAACGTACCCGTCCGACTCGACATTGATATTCGCCAAATCATCGATATTTTGTCGCGTCCATTCTCTTGCCGTCTCTCATTGGCCAAATTCGTACGTACGAACGCGCGAAATTTCACGCTACGTCGCCTCCCCGCGGTGGAAACGCGTAAACGGTAATCTCTTTACTTCCCCTCTCGTCTCTTCCTTCGTCATATCCAACGACGAGTCTCGCGTTTCGGGTGGCCGCGCAACAAAACCAGCGTGGCGATATTAGCGCTCGTTTTCGGTCGTAACGGGCGCAATGATCGTTACCGCCGGCGTCGGAGAGGGAAGAGGGTACCCACACGTACGACCATAAAAGACTCAACTGTTCCGCGTTGCAGCGGGTCGTTAGCATGTCGGCGTTAATCGCCTCGCGCGCCAGACCGAGAGATACAAATTCCAGAGTCTCTTGCTTCGTTCGGACCATTAACATTCATAAATAAACAATATCGCGATCTTCCGCCCGCGATTTTTCATTCCGGAGCGGAGATACGAATCGCGGCGACCGCTCCGTCGATTTCGGATTTCCAATCAGTGAATAACGAGCGCGTATTACACGCGGATCGGCCGTTTAGCGTTTTCCTTATCGCGGGTGTCCGTTGTCGACAGGTGCCGCGACCGTATGTCGCGCACCCGGAACGGTCATCTCGATAATTGGCGAATCGTAATTTTCGGCAGATTTTCCCATTTCTCATATCACGCTCGAGTCTGAATGACGACCATTTATCGTCCGCTGTCGATGCCTTCCTCGCTGACTCTGTCTCTTTTTTTTCTATTTTTGCATCGTTCGCACGATCGAGCGACACAATCCAATGCCGTAATTGCGCGTGTCGCGTTACCCGCTCAGACTCGAATGTCAATACCGTCGCGTGACTATCCGGTTTTCGCGCAACCTCCGCGATTCATTCATAAAACCGTACGCATGTGTGTTAAACTGACTCGAGTTGCATAAACTTTGGAAAATCAAATGTATCTGAAGTTTGCATCGTTGGAGTCCAACTGAAATTCAAAAAAGTTGGTAAAAAATGACCAAGTTGGACAAAAATGACCAACTTGGTCAAAAATGGCCAGCTTGGTCAAAAATGACCAAAAAAAAATTTTGTCGAATTTTCGTTGGACTCCAACGATGCAAACTTCAGATACATAAAATCAACGGGATAGATGAACGCGCGAATAAAGTAGCGAGTATATCCCGTTACGTTTTTCCGTTCCGACGCAAAGAGCAATCCACTTTGCACGTGTCATCTGTGGATGCTTTAGAGCGATTGCTTCTCAGTCAAATTGCTTCACAAAAATTGCATACGATGAAATACGTTTTACCTCCACCCTCGCGTATTATGGTGCATTCCTCCGGGAAAACATCGGGTCTCTTTTTATCGTTATAATTAACACCGCTCCGTAAACTTCGACTTTGTACAATTTCGTCAAACTATCAACTCGGGAGCTCTCAGAGAACGAAGGGTGACGAGGACATGAAAAAAACCTCTCCCTATCGAGTGAAACTAGTTCGATGGCGTATCGATACGAGTAAACGATTCAGATTTTTGTCTCTACGCGTAAACTTTCAATTTCGACACACTCCAAAACGAAATGTGTTATTTTTCGTTATTGGTCGATAATTAATTCACTCCGACGCGTTAAGTTTTAAATATTCGAAAGAGCCTCTCTTTGTAATATTTTTGCGTTATACGTATATATCATATGACGCGCGTGCTCAGCGAGCCAATGCTATCGCTGCAAATCATAAAATTTCGATTTCGATTTTCGAAGGCGTTTGTTTCATTATCGGCCGAGTCGAATATAATAGCGAGCGTGAACGAAAATACGATTCGAATCGCATCGGTTATTCGATTTTTTCCTCTGTTCGGTGGCGCGGTTAAGCGCGCGGGCCGGTGTGCATGGACTTCTGGTAATCGAGAGAACGCTGAAATTTCTCGCCCTGTGTGTGCGAACGAGCGCGCGTTTCGGTAATGGTAGTCGAGATAGGCGGGATACGTATCGGTCGGAACTTGCCGTTATTGGTTCTCGTTTCGTTACAAACTCGTGCGTGGCACTTCCCCGGGAGATCGACGAAAGTGCTACATCCCGATCGTTCGTGTACGGGCAAAAAAGAAAATTCCATCGAGCGAGAAGAGCGACCGCGAATGGAGATTGCCGTTACTGCATACCTTTCCGCGAAAAAATACAACAATCGATTTGGAATACTTGCTCGATCATCTGCATTTCGTGGATTTCTTTCAACGTTTCGCGATATCGAATCTCTCGTTCGCTTTCACCGTGCTTTTCTACCGATCCATTGTCTTCCGCAGGAAATTCCGGACGATCACTCCCGCGCGAGTCAAAAGAAATCTCTTTTCCCGCGAATTAATGCCACTTTCTATACCATGTCCGAGCTGAAAAAAGGAAGACGAGAATCGTCACGTATACAATTGTCATACCAGAAACTATCGAAGATTGCCTCGGCTTGTTCGAAGTCTTCTTCTTACGTGTATAATGTGTTAGCTCCCCACTTTTGAAAAATGAAACTTCAAGAAATTGTATTAAATTGTACTTTATTTGTACTATATTGTACGACACAAACAAAAAAAAGTAAAAAATTTTAAAATTTTAAAAGTTGAAAAATAAAATATGTTTGTATTTATATTACCTAACGCGTGATTTCTGGTTTGATCTCGTTGCGTAGAGCTCAATAAAATTCAATTAGTTAAATGATATACGATTCTAAAAAACTTTCTCGCAAGTCCCCGCGGGACCCAGGTACTATATGTGTAATCCCGAAAATTTGAAAAAAATTTCGATATCGACAGGGTTACACATATAGTACCCGGATCCTGTGCGGACTTGCGAGAAAGTTTTTCGAAATCTTGAATCGTTTAGTTATACTTTATTGAGTTCCAGATAACAAGAGTAATCCAGAAACTACAGGGCAGGTAGTTTAAATACAAATATATATATATATATATATTTTTCAAATTTTAAAAATTTCTTTTATGGGTGTCGTACAATATAGTACAAACAGAGTACAATTCGGTACAATTTTCAAAAGTGAGGGTCTGACATTGTACACATCTTCTTCTTTTTAGTCGTGTACTTGGTTATATATACAATATATTCTCTGGCTCAATTATAACGCGTTAACGACGCCTCTACGCTACGATGAGCATAAATATTCATCGTTTCGATTTTCGTTCGCGTACAGGGTCGACTCGATTAATTTTATCGGTATATCGAATATGCAAATTAGTCGGCGTAGAACAAGCCATATACGCAGCCGCGTTCTCGAGAAATCCGCGATATGTGGCATAACTTATTCATGAAGGTGTAGGGAAAGACTCGCGGAAAGACGCGATATCGAGGGGAAAAAAGACGCGAGATGCGAGAAGAAAATCGGAAAAAATAGGGTAAATTTGGTCGCGCTACGTTCGGCAATTACCAGAATAGGGAGGAGCTTCTTGTCATAACCGTACTGGTTATTGGACCGGAAACGACAGTCGCGCTCGTCCAATTACGGCGGTCAGCAATCTTCTCGCGGGCGACGTTAAAAACCGAGGAAATTCCCTTGGCTCATAAGGCAGTTAGCTTCCACTACACTCTTTTCCACCCTCCTCTTTCGCCGAGCAAAAACCTGCCCGAGAGAGCGAGAAAGAGAGACATCGAGAGCGAAAACTGCAGCGAGCTAGCGCTGGCTTTCCGAAGCGGACGATTCTAATTGCTCCCTTTCTCTCTTGCCCGTACTCCCAACTTCTAAATGGATTTAATGCAGCTATTTTCGAATTCTCGCTCCACCTCGATCTCGAACGATTTATTCGCTAATTCTTCTTTGGACGAACCGCGTCCACTTTGAGAGAATTTCTTTTTCACCGAGACTTCTTCTCGATTACATCGCATGGAAAATCGAAACGAAATTCGTACACAGATCCGGACGTGAAATCGCGATACGCGCTCCGAGTTGATGCTCCGTATGTACGTATGTGTTTTTTTTTTCAACGAGAGGCGAACGCGAGTCCGAAAGTAGGCTAATCGCGAGCGCGCATCCGACCTTAATACTTCACTGGCTCCGTACTTCTTCGATGTGAGGTACACGGCAGGGGGTTAAGGAAACCAGTGAGAGGGGAGATATCGCTTTCTAAAGAAATTACCTACGTGAATGCACGAGCTCGCTCCGACTCGATCCTCTCGCTCGCTCGCTCGTTCCTGTTTTTATTTCTCTCTCTCTCTCTCTCTCTTTTCCCCTAATGCCAAGTTCCCACGAGATTATTAAACGAACCGTATTCGGTTCGGTATATCGGGAAGTGTGATCATTCGAGGGTTTTTATTGCCCATTTTATTTGTCGTACGGTTCATTTTTTCCTTTTCGAAAGTAGCATTCTGGTAACGAAAGAGGATAGATTGATGAGAGACTCGGAGTCGGATGAGAGGGGCATCCAAAGGAAAATAAGGATGAACGCCGGCGACGCCGAGTAAGAACGGATCAGACCATAAAACGTAATAACGCCACTCGTAATTGAATAAAAATAGAAACAGTCGTCAGGGAGAAATAGATTAAG
This sequence comes from Goniozus legneri, assembly GCA_003055095.1. Lineage (NCBI taxonomy): Eukaryota > Metazoa > Arthropoda > Insecta > Hymenoptera > Bethylidae > Goniozus > Goniozus legneri. The sequence goes on from NCVS01000913.1 coordinate 738,356, forward strand.
AACCGTAAATTCTCCCGAGATGTCTTCCGTCGAAGCAAGAAAAGACGCAAAAATGGAAAATTGCTAATTGAAAATAAATAATAGCCAAGAGAGCTAGGCGAGATGTACGTAGGCGGAGATGAAGGAGCGGGCGAGAGTGGTAGCGAGGAAGGTTAGGTATAGTGGGTTTTTTTGTTGGGGTGCTCACTCAATTTTCCGTGGCTTAACTGCTTCGACACTGGTACCTACCAACCTCTCTCCCGCGTTTTATACATATACATACAGAGAACGATGGCTGTGAGCGCTCTTCTCGCTTTTCTTTCGTTTATTTTCCGCGCGCGACGGACTCTTGTGGGATTTCTTAGCGTTCGTTCGTTCGCTCAAGAGAGGAACGACGACGGCCAGAAAGAGGTGGAGGGATAAAAAAGAGGCGAGATGAGAAAGGGGATGGCGTGACAGGCGGATAGCTCCGTCCCGAGAATAGGGAATTTGTCGTTCGACTCGAGTTCGTTTCGCCCATTCGGTGCAATAGTCCCCTGTGCCACGTCGATCGATTAAATGGCTCCCACGGGTCGAGATGGCCCAATGACGCTCTACTTCATTTCGCGAAATACCGGTGCCCACGTCCAACTACAGCGCAAGGGATGAACAAGAGGGAAAATTTTCATTTTACCTCGCTCTTCCTCCTGGTTTAATTTCGCCCTCTAATCGTGCGAAATTTTGCGTGAAACACGAACCTGCGCCTGGTAATTTTAATGCCCCGACCATGCACGCCCCGCGACTCGTATACCTCGCGGCCCTTCTAGCCAAAAGCCATCCGAATATTTCTGTCAACTCTGTCCCTTTCTCCGGTACGCCTCGGGAAATTAGTTTCAGTCACAGCTCTTTACCGCAAAAGCTTAATATGGCTTTGATGTGGCACGAATACCGCGGTCTCTTCTCTCCTCTCTCTCGCTCTCTCTCCGTTTCTTGCTCTCTCTATCCTTTCTCTCTTCCTCTCCATCTACCGTATTTCGACGTGTAATAGTAACAGTCCGCAGGGAGCAGTACTTTAATCAACCCCACGCGACGTCTTTTGAGGGTTAAGCTCGTTACTTCGTCTTGCGCGGAACGGAGGTTCGCAAAACAAAAGCGACGCGGCGTGTTCGGCTCCCCGAAATGCTCTCTCTAATTGCGAGCTCAATTCGATAATGATTCAATTTTTTTACCTCGCAAATTCGCACGCTGACCATTTTTCGTCCC
>NCVS01000913.1:739615-752701 GCA_003055095.1 Goniozus legneri
CGCAAACTGCGTTCTCGATCTTCGGGCATCTGCGCCGCGTTGAGTAAATTTCTCGTCATTTTTCTATCTCACTGCGAGTCATTTCGCGGATATTACTATGTAGGAGGCGAGGCTATTCGCGCAAAGTTCGCGTTTCATACGGGTGAAAGCAGAGCTTAAATCATCCTCCCGGATGACGTACGAGTTTACTCGTTTTTTCAAAACTCGATGATAACTTTCTGATGGAGAGTGTTGGCGCTGTGTCTGTATATACACGTGACTCGCATCGATGAGGTTGTACGTAGCGATTCGTAAACGTACGATATATCGATCTCTAATATCAGGAATGGATCAAAGCCGAACCGTCTGGGATATCGAGGCGCATTAGTCTGCTGTCTTGCGGCGAGAGAGACGGGTTTCGACGAGGTAGATTAGGTCGATGTAACGAAAGGGTAGAGCTCCCTCGATGTGTGGGAGGAGTCGAGGGGTGGCGTTGCTTCGAACGTCTCTATTGCGCGAGCACACCCAGACGACTACATATATACCTACGTATACTCGGGACGGGTTGCCGTTGTGCTCTTGAAGGGTCGTTTACACAGAAATGACAATTAATCGAGAGGCGCTCTCCTGCTCGATCGACTCGAAATCCATCTCAGCGGCGATCCTCCGTATCGGGATTCTATTAGGAAAGCTCCTCTTTCCCTCACCCTTGCAATTTTCCACCGCTATCTTAATGAGCCAATAAATACACGTCCTAGTTCGATCTCTCGCGCGTCACGCGTTCCCCGATTCCCGGTAACAATCGTGAATCGTCAAAAGCGGCCCCTCGAGCCGGGCTGTCCGTTGCGTCTGCACTCGTTCCCTCTTATACTCCCCACCCGGTCCCTCAACGACATTCGTTTCGTCGATAAAACGAGGAAGGGAAGCCCTCGGACCTCCTAGCGAGTTTTACGATCCGATAATCCTGTCGAAAATCCCGACGATTTTCGACGAGTGCGCGAGAAGAGAGCATAGGGTGCCAAGCCGTCCTTTGATTATATCAAATGGCAGAGGAAAACTTCTAATCTCCTCGACGTTACTCGACCTATCAATTCCGGAACTGTACTACTTGCGGGCGATAAGGCCTAAAATCCAAAAACAGCACTTGAACAGCTTTTTATTATTGCCCGGCGGTAAAATAAAGCCTATTAGTAGAGAATTGTTGTATGATTGTTATATGAACTGTTTAGAGTAACTTTGATTTTATTGACACATTGACTGCCAACTACGAGATATCAAGTAGGTTGTTTACTTGCCAAAGATGCCGGGGCGGTGAACGCGTTAGATTCTCGTTTAGCTAGGCGCTGCTAATAGCCAATAATTTAATACCGTTATTCGCTTTTCGTTCTTATCTGTCGCTGGGTCATTATACGTCGAATGATATCAATCTACGAGAATTAAATAACACGGTAGTTGCAGATTTGCAATAGAATCTCGACTCCCCTTTTTTCTTCGCCTCCCGGCACTCGAGTAGTCGGCGTCTCGGCGGGTGAAGCGAGTGGATCGAATGCGAAGCCCACAAGCGGAAGCGGGTCGATGGATGTTGACGGGACTAGCAGCGGAAGGAGACGAGAGGGAGAAGGGAACTCGAAACTCCGCTAAGAAATTTTCGACTCGACTTCGCCGCTACCGTACTCTTCGCTCCGAAGAGGTTGAGGGATAGACGTAGCTCGTTAATCGCACCGTTCGGATTTTACGATACGCGATCGACGACCTATTCACGTCCTACCGGTAATCGTTCGGACGAATTTTCTCGTTCTCGAGAAATTCCATCCCGATAAATTTCCTCTTCTGAATCGCGGTTAATCGAAATAGCCCAGGATCGAGAGAATATATTCATTTCCCTGACATTCTTGGGATCGATTCGGGCGTTGCGTATATTACACGGTAGCGTTGCGTAAGAGGTATATACACGTCGAGTACAGACACATAACCGTGACGTCTACTTCACTACCGTTTCCATAGCTGACCTTGTCCCCGGGCGCGGGCAGGCGGTTCTTTGTGGTGGTAGGAGACGGCGCGCGAATGAACTTTCACCGGCGCCATTCAGTCACAATGACTTTCATGCCGACGGTGTGTGTTCCGCTTCTTGACCCCCAATCCCATAATACCGTATTATGATGCGTGCGCGCGCCACCGTACCGCTATCTCGCGAAAATGCGAAATTGATAGCCCCGCTATACCCGCCACGTAGCGATTTACCGCTCTGCTCTCCTTTTTTTTTTTACTTTTTACTTCTCGCTCCCGTTTCGCGCTCGATCATATCGGCCCGGTTGTCGACTAGCTCGCGCTTAATCGCAAATTATATTCAAATCGAGCGTTAACTTTTCACCCACTGTACTTAACATAAATAAATCGGACAAAACCGATAAACCGCTGCACCGCATTGCGGCTCTACCCTTGAGTTAACCCGGGGTACACATCGACTGTAATGAAAGAGCGCGAGAGGGAAAAAAAGAACCCATACAGTTGGTGTAAAAGGGGTACCTCATACGCAAATTATCGCTTATCGTAATTACACGCGAACCGATTTTGCGCGACTATACTGGGACTACCAGTGCGGGGAGTAGCGAGAGAACGAGAGAACTAGTGCGGTCTGTGTGGAGTACGCAAAAATGCATATAGTATAAAATTCCGCAAAATAATAGTCCGCGCTCTAGAGTAACACGCACACACAAATGCGTTTAATGAGCGACGTTGTACGTGCTCGGTGGGTTTCACGGCGCGATCGCCCGCAACTTTTATGCAAAATCGTGCCTCCTAACCTTTCGTTTTACATCCTACACGTTATACTCGAGCTACCGCACAGCAAAAGCCAGCTCTCGACGTTTATAATCGCGAATACATCTAGCTGCGTCCGCTCGAAATTCGCGCGCTCGTCCACAGATCTCGAAAAAAATTCCATCGCGGGAGAGGGGAAAAAGAACGATCGCGACATCGGAAAATTGACTCGAGTTTTCAGAGTATAGACGACTCTTACCGAGACAGGAAAGTTCGACACACTCTTGCGGGCGAAACGGAAGATTCTCGTCCGTTGTTCTCGTTTCACTTGATTTCCGTTGGAAATCGAATTTATAACTCGCCTCGCGTTCCTCGCTTTTCTCTCAGCTTTAAACGATGTTTATACGGCTTTATCTATTCTTTATCTACGACGCGAGTTCGACGTATTTGCACTCGATAACGGAAGAGATATACCAGTTGACGATTCGCTCGCGGAACGTCGGTATTTGTATTCGACGGCCCACGTAGGAATAACGATCGTAACGATTACGTGGATTAAGGTACGCGCCGTTTCTTTTCTGATAACCGGGAATGAACGGCTTATCGCGGTGAGATATTGCTCGGATATCGTTCAACCTTTTCGCGAGAACTTATCGTAGCGAAAAGTGCGCGCGACCACGCGATTATCGCAAGGGTTCCCGCCGTCCGCGACCTTCGTGGGGTTACGTCGCGTATCGGTATGCGCGCGGACGAAGGTGCAGTCGGGGCACGCCTCTCAAGGACGCCAAGGAACGAGAAATCTCTCGTAACAATGGGGATTATTCACTAGCGTGGGCCATCACGACATACTTTTTCATTCGATATTTCATCCACGCGTCCAACTTGCGTTAACCTACTAACTGTATTTGAGGTATTTCTCATTGCGGAAAGATATAACTTTTTCGGGGCCCACCTATCAGCTTCCTAGCAGTCTAGAGACTAACCCTGAATTGGCTCTAATCTTATTTATACCTCGTCCTAGTTTGAATCCCAACACGCAACATATCAGAGTCAATCGGGTTGACGATCAGCTTACCTAAATCGGCAACTAATTTTTGAATCAGATATTTGTAATTATCGCGATCCATTTTTGTCTCGAGACACGTGTTTTAATTAGATTTCACGGTGATTATTATACCGTTCACGCTCACGTGTATACTTTCTCTTTTTCCCCGCTCTTTCGCACCTCGACCCGTTCTTTTGCTCGTTCCATTTCACCCGGAGTGTGTGCCTAATTTGAGCATATTTAGCGATGCGATTTTTCGTTTGAAGCGTCATTCTCTCTCGATTAGCGAATTAAACGAAACTCGCATTCGGAACGAATCGTTTCCTCGGCAATCTCTTCGTAACCGTGAATCAACATCTATTTGCATATTAAGCTTCCGTTCGTTGTGAATAAATTTTATATAATTTCGCGCTTAACACCTCTTTCACCACTATTTCTATCTCATTCTGTCCCGATTTTTTTTTTCAAGAATGAATACTAGATGACAAGTTTGGCGATTCTCGAGTGAATTGTTCGGGATGTAATTCCGACGAGGGTCTCTCGCAAGATCAGTAGGGCTTATTCGACCTATTTCGGAATCGATCGTGCAATCGAATGACGTTATTCAATCCACCGGGGATGTCAAAACTCGTTAACGATATAGACGTAAATGGATGAATGCAGTTTTGCCTTCCTCGGTGGACGTATCGTCTCTTTTTTTTTCATCATCCGTTCCTCTCACGTACGATACCCAAAAAATGGAGCAAATCGACACGTTTTATTTCTAGCTTTCCACTTGGGTCCTCGTGTCGCGAAATTAATTATCCGTTTGCGTGAGGCGTACGCAGATTATTAATTTCATAACAGCACCCAGGCTCGTTCACCTCGCTTGTTGTATAATCGTGAGTTTGCGAATATTACAATCCTCGCCAAAGTTTCATTAATCCTTCTTACCACTTCTAATTTTGGCACTGAAATTCACCAAAGTACATTTAAAATACAAAAATTTGCGGGTAAAATGCAATAAAATACAACCACTTAAGGATCTCGGTAGTTTGCGCAATTTTTCGGAGGAATTTTCCACGAGGAACGAGAACGATGCGGAGGGGACGAGATGAAGTATATGGATAGTCCACGTACTGTACTCGCACGACGTCATTTAATTAAATTTCAATTGTGCGTGTCGCGTGCGTGATGCGAGCAATGCGAGCGGACAACGATGCGTGCGAGAGTGGGGGAGAGAGTGAGAGAGGTGCTCACGCACGCACAATTGCCGAATTTCGTTCGTTTAAACGGATAGTCGGATTCCATGATGCTCGAGCATGACCGTGTTGACCCTTTTCTCCCCTCCCGTGTTCGAACCCTTTCACGTTGTTATGCGCGCACTATTGGCCATTACATTTCACCATGAACAATCTATCGTTCCACTCGCTATTTTGATTTTCGTAAAACCGCTCGTGATTGGAAAAAATCGATTTTGTGCATTAAAATGTCGTAACGTTATTTTCTCCCAGATAGTTTTTGTTATTGTTTCGTCGAGGGGCGCAATTAAAGAACGGATTACACGATCTCCGGTTACATTCGAGCGCGGTCGGTGTACCGGAGCGAAACGTGTGACCACTGTCCGTAATTTATTAGCACAATATGTGGGTGCATTAATGCGACATAGAAATGCCAGGTACTTCTCGCGCTGCTCGCAATTTACTAAGTCCCGCGCATATTGCGAGCGGTTATTCGTACTAATAGCCGCATTTGCCGACGACCAAAACGGCACTTGCATTTTCCTTGTCGCGATTTTGGTAATTCATCGATTGCTTATTCATGAGCGATCTAGCGAATTTCCAATTCGCAGAAGCGAGCTCTCTTTTTCTTTCACCCGTGCTTTCTATTTCTCATACCAGACGGCTATAAATATGCCGATAGAAGTTAATCGACGCATGCTCAGCGGTCCAAGTGCAGCACCATACCTTCACCTTTGCCCGCAATTTACAACCAACTAGAGGAGCCTCCTCACAGCGGAGTCGTATAATGATCGAAATCTCATTGGAGAATCAATTTTACGTAGTTATTCCTTTGCTCGATGCAGGAAAAATCATTTCTCTTATTTTTTTTAATTCTCTCTCACTATTATTATTGGAATTAAAATAAATCCACTCCAATCATCTGACTCTTAAAATTGTTATGGATTTTATCCGATTCGACGAGATTCTAAGTTCTGCAGAAACTTTTATTCAACATGGTATATAATCATTATTTTGAAAAATTATCACGTAGGTATATTCTACAGTATAGTATGTATATGTCTGTCAAACGAATATGTCGAATTATAAATCGAATGATGTTTGCCGACGGTTACAGCGGAGTTATTTGCTTTCAATTCGCTCCGAGCAGAAAGCAAACTCTTCTCCGTAAGTGTTCTCGCATAAAACGCTCGGAAAATTGCTCGCGTTTCTCGATTATCCAGGAAGCGTTTTTGAACCTCGGGCTTATACCCGCTCGCAATTTTGTTCGTCGCGATCCTGCGAGCGGCTTCGAGATTAATTACGAAACGAAAACGATAATCATCTCGGTGCGAGCGCGTGACGAAATTGTAACATTTTAGCGAGGAATTTCGTATTAACTCTCGTTTCGCTTTCGCGCGTAGTGTGTCAGCCTCGCAACGTTTTCACGGGCGGATGATCGCACCGAGTATGCAAGAAAAAAGGTGGTAAATCAGTACGGGAAGAAAAAAAGAACGATCGCCTAAATCACTAATCGATTAAGCGGCCATCGACGCGCGTAGAAAGTGCGGAACTATTTTCCGAATACAATGTAATCGAGCGCGAACATCACCGAGCGAAATCTCGTGCGAGAGTCTCGAAACCTTTCACCGTCGGCTCGTTCGTATTCTTCGTACGTGTACGGACATCCTCTTCGAGCTCTCGTATGGTTTTATCTCCCACGATCCAGTTGAACGGGAAAATCGCACCTCCGGGGGGATCCGTAATTTTCACGATCGAGGATAATTGCGGGATTTTAACGGCGCGGATTCGAGGCTGGCCAAGGTGGGAGGTTAATCGAGCCGCGAGACACTAACAGCCGGGTACGGCTTGTCGCAATTAGCGGTTTGCGTTCCTATTAATTGGATCGCCATCAGGCACCGCTGCGAGAGCGGATGGGAGCAATCGATATTTTTTATCCACTCTGTATTCTCTAGATACACTACTACATAGAAAAAAACGATTATTCAATTTAGGATCTTCTTCTTCTTGATTTTACTATTGAAGATTGATTCGGAAAATCAAGATTTTCTCGAAAGTAAAAAGATTTCTTGAATACCAAGATACCAACGGTATTACCAAATGTACTCGACAATAACGGATAGAATTAGATGAGTTCGTAGCGTAGTGACTAATGAGCGAGATTCCATACGCGAACATCTTGATTTCGACTAAAAATGAGTCAAGAGGTGAAAAATAGGTACACTTTTTAATTAAGAAGATCATTTTTTCAATAGAAAAATTAATTTCCGACTACAAAGTTTTTCTTCAATTTCGATTCAAATACTAATTTTTACCTTGATTCGAGAAAGAAGTTCTAAGTAAGTAAATTTACTTAGATCGAATGAAGTTTTTCCTGAGTAGATAAACCATGTAGTCGATGTAAAGTTCGCCAAACTGGAAGGAAACTCGCGTTCGACTGACATTTTACGCGAACTCTATATGACGTGAGTCAATTAAATTGCCACCAGCGCTCGGCGGTGTCTTACACACTGGATTACACAGGGGAATACGGTCACGATGAGATATACCGATGCGAACGGTCGACGTGAAAGGAGTCGCGAGCGCTCTCTTTTAAGGTTAAACGCCGCGCGTCTCGTCGCTGTACGTGACGAGTTGCGACACATTTTCGAATCGACATTTCTAATCGTCTTTTTTAAGCCAACGAAAAGCATCGCTCGCCGTTCACCGCGCTCGCGATTACTCGTCGATATATCGATGAGTCTCTTCTACCGGCGCAAAGTCACGAGGACAGTCGCGCGATTTCGTAAACGCATCGTTCAGAGAGATCGTATTTTGTTTTCTATTCATTTTTCATTCGGCGTTAAACACTCGAAAACACGTTCGACATTCTCTTACGCGCGTTGGTTGGAATTTCCTCGAGCCTCTGATCTCTCGAGATGTTAATCTCGGTATAATAAAAGAGTAGAAAAAAAAAATACGGGAAGAGAGAGTTGCGTACATCGCGTTACCTCACCTTCCGCGCGCACGGCGATCTAATTCTCGCCCGAGATTACGATCGAACGGGTTCGTTAAGCATAATGCGAGCGGCATCCCCATGAGAATATTCATCGGGGTTAATTAATCGAGCAAATCCTCCAGATTGATACATCGCTTCGTTATTCGTTATTTCTCGTTTTATCACAGTTGTATTTTCGAAATCCGGGCATTACTATCTTCTCACGTATCTCGTTACGATGTCCTGTAACGCAACGTTCCACGCAATCGGCAATAAAATTTAATCGGGAGAACACGGGAAACTCCGGAGCATCGTCGGGCTCTCGCTTTAAACCGACTCGTGTCTAGCGAGTTTCGAGTGGTTGCAACGGGAGAGCTGCCTCCTTGTTTCCATCCAACCCCTGGGCTAATATCTGGCCGCTGTAACGTTGTCGTAAATGCACGCAGCGCGAAGTTAATAACCGCGACTCATCTCGGCACTTCGTAGTCGTCCTTTCTCGCAAATAATAGCGATAAGCAACTACGTAAATTGCGTGAAAATCGTTAATCGAGATTTCATTGAATTAAAGCGCTCGCGGCGAATGGAGGCGCATCTCTAGAGCGCGTTCTGGATTTTCCTGTGACGTTTTTAAAAGAGGCGAAAAACATCGCTACGGGAGAAAGGATTCCACGGTTTACGAGTGCGCGTTTCCCTCGCGTCGCGCTCACCTCTCGCGTCCCTTTCTTTTTCGTTCCGTTTTCAGGTGAGAGCGGGTCGGTCGCGTGGCACGAAAAAGTAAAAAAAGGAGAATGATATCCCCCTCGTTCTGTGGGCGAGGGGTAGCGCGGGGAGGGAAGAAAACGAGGAAAACAAGCGGAGCGAGTGGCTCTCGGAATTTTCACGCTTCGCGTGATCCCCAGATGCGCGCGCGCGCGCGCACCTATGCGATATGCCGCATCGGACATACGTACCGTAGCGTCCACAGTTCGCGGATTCTTACGCTGGGGGATTCGCTAATTGAAGGTGGACGTTACTAACGATCTCGAGCCGTCGTCTCTAATTACCGCGCCGTGGAATTATTCGGAGAGGAAAAAAATTACTTCACGCGTCCCTGCCCTCCAATTCGAATTATCAAATTTAAGATATTCTAGTGTTTTTAATCGGTCTACTTTTTTAATCTCCTCTCTCTCTCTCTCTCTCTCTCTCTCTCTCTCGATATTTTTATCGATGCGATACATCAAACAGATACACAGTCTAACCCCGCTCGGTGGTTAATGGCGGGTAAATTCGCGTGCAGTGTCGTGCCATTAACGCGCGATTAGATTAGCGTCCGGCGCGGCTTCACCCTGCCTCGCCCTCCACAAAGCATGCAATACATACAACGTCTATATGTATATCGCGATCGCGTGCCATCGCGATTGATAAATCGATGTCGCGATCGCGTATTCAAATCATGCCTCGTTTTATCGCAATTAACTTGGCTACCGATACACACACACGCGTACACCACCTGTTTCCACCTTTCGCCTTCAGGGAGAATTTTCGGAACGTCGGTGTTATATTTTTAGAATTTTTGTGTCAATCTGAAAATTGTTATCAAACATCCTTAACATATTAATTTTCGAGTTTACGTATTAAAGAGGGGAGAGTGCGGAGAGAAAAAGAAACGGATGTGCGAGCTGATTTCGCGCTCGTCGGAATGCCGAAAATTGGCTCGTAAACAACGGTCCTAACGCGATGCTCGTCTCGAAGTTATGAGAGTACGAGAAATATTCCGGTCATTCTCTCGATAAATAGCTGCATATATATTTATATACATCGTGCCGATGTCGAAAGTGAAAACGAACGTAGGAGATTTTTCGCTAATTGCGAATTTAGCGGCGCACGTTCTCGGGCTCGATGATGCTCGATTGCTCTTTACGCAAGAATGTGACCCAGAAGCTCGTCCGGGATCGAGGTGAACGGTGAGCCCGTGAAAGGCGAGAAAAAAGTGAGAGGAAGCGTTGAGGAGAGCGAGCGAGAGAGAAAGAGAGAAGGAGAAATGAAAACGGTCGTTCGTACTCGTACAGATGCGACCGAGTCACCGCAAATAAAAAAGGTAAAAAAAATCGTTGAACTAGACCAGTCCGATGTGGCGAGGTTAAGCGCGAGTGAAAGGATGGTATCGTCTCGCGACGCAAACTTTTACGGTCCTCTCCTCTCTTTCCCTTTCTTTCTCTCTTCCTTCCTTTGTCGTTTATTTTCTTCTTCGTTATCTCACAAACCTTTGTACCGTAGAGAAAATACTCGTTAAAAATATTCCCCCTAACTTGTACAAATTAAAAAGGAAAATAAAAGCGGGTTCTTTAAATGTCTCGATCGGTTGTCCCGGACGATATAGTTAGCTCATAACCGAAACTAAATTATACGAGAGCACTTTACGTTGCGCGTCTCCTACTGTCCCTCTTCCTCTCTCTCTCTCTCTCTCTCTTTCCCCTCGCTCTCTCAGCGAGTTTAACGTAAATCATACCCCCGGGCGTAACGATAAGCGCGTGTAAACCGTATACATATAACGTCGGTGTACCGTTTATAAATTATGCGCGGAATTTCGTTAACGCGACGAGGGGGTCCCTTTCACGGATCGCTTGTTCGCCGTGCGCGCGAGAGAGGCACGCTCGATATTAAATTTAAAAAAATTATATTCTTCAGTTTTTCATCAGGCGGGACGAAGGGGCTGGTAGGAGGAAGGGCGAGTTATCGCAACTAGAGTTATGAATCTCCCTTGGTGTTTTTCTCGTTCGCGTATTTCTCCGCGGTTTTCCATACCAGCATCGATTCGAAACGACGCGCGCGCCTGTTCCTACTCGCTCGCAATTTACGCCGCGAGAACGCACTACCGCGCTTCGCCGGGAAGAGCGAGGACGTGGGGGGAGTTAGGAACGTTTCACATTCTCCTCTGGAAAGCAACATTTTATTATGCGCATAATGCTCGCGACGTGTTGCATCCACGGCGACTACAAATTGAGTTATAGGTGTACGAGCGATCGGGAAAGTCATTTAGCGAGGCTCCGTGCTTTTTCGTACGGCGAAATGTTGTGACTCTAGGAACACAGCCGTGTCGGAGAAGCGGCAAATCAATGAGAAACGTATAATTTCAGTTTAGGGACTCGAAAGTTAGACGTTACTCGAAACTCATGAAATTTTCATGAGATATGACTCAATACGAAATTTTCGAAGGTGTTTGTTCGAACGAACGATACCTTGTTTTGGTCTTTGAACGGCAAAAATTAACGGGCAAGTCAATGGTCGGCAATGCCAGGGTTAATTTTTGTCGGATGAAGGGTAGTTATGCGCGGAGTGCGCGTTAGTCGCGGTGAACTATGCGCCGCGCGTCACACTAGCCAGAGCCAAGAAAATCGTCAACTATTCGAACGATGCACTTCGCATGTGCACCAATTCCACTTCACGTTTACTGGAAAACGTCATTACTGGCTCGAGATTCAAATTTGGCCTCAAAATAATACTCGAAGTTATGAAATTTTGTTCATTTTTCATCGTAATGACCTACAACGAAAGATTAGACTACCAAGTCAAGACTATTATCGGAAAAATTTGGTTAGTAATAGCAAAATTTCTATTCGATTGCCAAAACTGTTCTTTATGCAACTCGAAGAGCCTCCAATGTCATTATGCGAATCATCGTTCCGCATCTAATTATATCGGGCGTCGATCTAAGTCTCATTGTCTCATTTCGACACGAAGAGTTTCCTCCTTTTATTCTATTTTATACGACGGAGCTGCGAGCCACGACAATTAGGCGGTATGCAATTAATGGGATGGGAGTGGTGGGGAACAGCTACGGCTCTGCCTCCCACCCCTCCCTCCTTCGTACGCTAATTGTCATTATTGGATATCCGACTCACGGACTGTGCCGCACGACTCGTTTCGGCTAGCTACGGTTCTCTCTCGATTAACGAGGTATCGATATGTAGCGGATAGCGTGGCAAGACAGTGAGCTCTGATACAATTAACGCTCTGTATAATTGTGTTTTAATTAATTGCGAAATAGCCAATTATATCGTACTGTCGAGATATCGATAATCTCATTCTCGATAATTGGAATCATTTTTTTCTACGTCAGTCCGCTTTTTTGTTTTATATATGTACATATATAGGTACTTGACAAATAAAACTCGATCTCGTGGGATAATAATAATCAGTCACTTGTCCGGTTTAAATTGATGACACGAGCTTACGATTTCTGTTGCTCTCTGAAATGAATAATACAATTTCACATTTTATTTCGTTCTATAACGAGTACGAGCATCAAATTTCGATAATTTCTCGAATAAATATATTTAATCATCGAGATACCGTCAAAATATCATTGGCATTGTGTGCGGTATAATATGGAAATAGACAATACTCGTTTTAGAAGCTACGGAAAATTGTACACGTCTCAATTTGATTAACGTCAATTACGGAGTTATTTTTGAAATATCGAATGCGACTGTCATATATTAGTCTGTCGAAATTTTTTCTTCACCTTTTCGACGTCCATCCTATCACTCGCGCGATTCGCGAAATCCATGTCGGTCGATGATACGAGCTCGAACCGGCTCGTCCAACTTCATACTCTCGATATCCATTCCTCGTATCACCTCGAGTCTGATATACTGTACATTTCACCCAATTATCGATTATTTTTTCCCTCTCAAATCAAACGTGCAAATTACAACTGGAGCATGTACACAATAGTCGCAAAATAAAGAACACTCGACGAGTCGTAATCGACGCGGGAGTGCAGTAGCTTTTGAGAGTCGTGTCGCATCTAGGTTAAAAGCGCGACCTTTCAATCGCGATGAAGACGGCTCGGTTAACGACTCCAGAAAGAACCGAAGGACGGCAAGAAAGAATAATTTTTTCGCTTCTGTATGTACGTTTAAAAAAACCAACGGCTCTTCGCCTCAAACTTTTTTCCCTGCAATTCTCCTCTCGTTCGAGCATGCAAATTTGCCATTTCACCGAGTAATTCCATTTGGATCACTCGAAACAACTTATATCTACACATTTTTTCATTCTCGTTTAAAACTTTTGATTGAGGTTTTCGATCGTAACAATAATCCTTGCCTTCTCGCTCATTCTCC
>NCVS01000913.1:757355-772006 GCA_003055095.1 Goniozus legneri
TTTCGTCATAGATAGGACACGGTGTGCATTAACCCCCCTCTCTTTCTGGCACTCCGCGCGCGCGTCCAGCCAGCCAACCAGCCAGCCAGCGAGAGATAGCGAATCCGATACCTAGAATTTTGCCGAATTTTGGCGTATTTTCAATTTCTCACGGTCCTTGCACTCTCGCGGTACAAACAAAACCTCGATTCATAATTCTATATCCGGCCGAGCGTGACGACCGAGCGCACGGATGAACGGAAACGACTCCGCAGCCGTTCCTCGAGGCCAATCGCGAATCCCTTTCTCGAATCCGATCCGCGGCAGCGATACGACTTTATCGCGCGAAGCCCCGATCGTCGAATAAATATCGAATTATAACAGCCCCGAGGATTCATTCCTCGCGCTTGTCGGATTTCGAGATTCTCGCTTTCCACCGGCAACGGTGTACGTATCCCCGCGTTCGAATTATGCGAATATCCTCTGCGAACTGGCTGTTACGTAATTTTCTCGAAAATCGTCGTAAAAGCGTAAAACGTGGAAGGAAAAGTTAATATTCATTAAACGCGCCAACTACAGCGGGAGGTTATAAGGGTATCCTTCGCCTTATTTTTCTCCTTTTTTCTTTTCGCTCCGTACTATGCGCTCTTCCCGTTCTCCTCTCGCGAACGACTCCATGAAATTGAAGACACCCGAGATGTACGGGTACGCGAAACTCCGTATCGCCGGGAATGCGCCCGAGTCTTCTAGACTTCTGCACTCTGCGCGAAGCTCTCCGACTCGTAAAAATAAGAGGGAGAAGCTCGGGAGCAAAAAATCTTGGCAGCGAAGTTTTCCGTTGTAAGCGGGGGCCGTGCTCGCCGTCCAAAAATTCCGAGAGAACCGCGCGAAAAGAGCGCCGATTACATCGCGGAATGAGAACGATCGAAAAGGACGATTTTTCGAGCGAGAAGTGGCAGAGAATCTCGAACGGTATTATCGTAAGCGATTTAACGTAGAAATATAAATCGTGTTTTAAAGGATTGAAACATTCGATCGATTTGCGCCAATTAACGCGGAACAATGACCGTCGTTTGGCCGCTCTCTCTCCTTTGAACGGGTTTTATTTGGCCGCGCGCTCTCGACTATTCGCGAAAATAGCGAATCGGTGCTCTCGAAGCTCCGCTACCATTCAAACGGGACGAGGAAATAACGCTCGCTGGCGGAAGAATCGAAAAAGAATTGCTTTTTAAACATCGCGCATAACGGGGAGGATCGGTCGATTGTTTCCAATCGGGAGAGGAGAAAAAGCGGATTATCTGGAATTAATAAGAATTTTCGCAACTCGCGTACGCCAGGACTCTTATCCGAGTTGGTAACGCTCTCCCGGCGAACTCCTGGACGATATCAGATCGAAAGTTACCGAATATCTGGAAACGGGGCTCGTCGAGGCTGCGCGAGAGCGAACCCTTAACTGGCCGGAATTCGCGTGCCTTCCGAGACGCCACGAGCTCTTAAGCTTCCGTCCGATACCAAGTTGGACCGCGCGCGAGTTTTCCGCGATTCCCCGCGTAATTACGTATTTCCTTAATTAATGGGAGAATTATTGTCGAGGGTCGAACCGCCACAGCCGAAATTGTACAATAAAACGTCTCGAGATAAATCATCCGTAGGTTAGTTCGGAGTCTCGCGCGAACATTCGCAATCCAGGCGACGTGGACTCGCGCTCGATGTGGGCGCAAATGAACATTCCCGTGGGAGAGGTGCGATCGATCGATCGAAGGCGCGCGCGACGCTCGGATGCCATTCGGCTCGAACCCAGCCAGCAGTTTAGCGAGTCGCATGATCGATTCTACGATGCCGGCGCGCACCTGGGATTCGAAGTGGGCCCGAGCGTTCTCGTCGAGCCACACACCGCCAACCTCTTTCCTCTCTCCATTCCGTAGCTGTCTCGAACTCGGGGAGATCGGCACGTCACGTTCGATACTACGGAAAAATGAGTTTATCCCGGATCGATAATCCAGTTTTTCAATCGAAATTCTCGCGTAAGTCGCGCGCGAGAGATTGTTAAACGGAATGACAAACGACCGAGAGAGGTGCGCGCGTTCGGTGCCCGATAAAATAACGGCTGCACCGTTGGAGCTTCGATCGGTCGTCTCGGGAGAACGGTAGAGAGGGATGGAGAGCGCGTGCGAGAGAGAGAGAGAGAGAGAGAGCAACGTCGTGTAGCCCGGTTATACGGACGACGGGGATGACATTCCCGCGAAGCAGTCGCGCAAATGGGCCTCGTTACAAATGGAATTGTCGTGAATTGAACAAAGACGAATTGGCCCGTACGACAAGACGCTCATCCGGCTGGTACCAGAGCACTCGACACCCAAGTACAATACCCGGCCAGCGATATTCTCGAATACCGATTACGTCCCGGGTACAAGGCGTACGCGGGCCGACGTACCGAACGACCGGGAGAAATATTTCCCTAGAGGTGTACGAACGAATCGTTTCGCGCGGCCGTACATTTACATCGATGGATTCAATTATCGAATCGGCGTAACAGGTATTACACGCACTCGACGAAATCGCGTATACGCGCCGAAATGGCAAACACGCGGTGCAATTTCCAACGGGTTACAGGGGTAGTCACCCGGAATCTCAGTTTAGTAGTACGTTTACGATATCCATTCAGATGAAGGGAACCGAAGGTACACGCAGAGTGCTACATCATATAATATATATATATATATATGTATCTGTATACGTATATTATATGCATACATATACGTATCCATTACGTACACGCCTTGGTGCGCTAGAGGAAGACGTAACGGACCGGCAGGATCCATTTACTCTATCGGACGCGACGGGTTTGGATCGCGCCCTTGACTCGGACCTCCCTAGAGAACTCGCGTATCTATATGGCTACGCACGAGACAAATTTACGTCGACCTCGGCCTGAATATTAATAGAGAGACTCTCGAAGCACGTAGAGGTAGCAGTGGGTGATTTTTTCCACCACCCGGCACCGGATACTCGAGAGCGGGGTAAGAAGAAACTCGTGAGCGATACCTGGCAACACGCGGAGTTACGAAAACCTCGATTTCGGAGAGCTTTCTCGTGTCACGGCCTTCCATCTCTCTCTTCCTCTCTCTAATGTAAATTTACCGTTGGTCCATTTTGGGCTGCTCTCTCGCTTCCTCCTTCCGCTCGCTCGACTCACCCGACGAACGATTCCGCCCTCTATCGCCCACGTATCGCGTGTTCTTTATACATCGGAGAGATATCGCCCGTACGTGCAGTTGCAGGTAGATTAATAACATTAGCGACAGGGCCAATTTTATACGAGCTCCCCCGTTCGTATGGGTAATGGAACGCCCGCTACGTACTACCGTACGGAATCGTAGAATTTCGTCGAATGTGCGCTCACTTAGCTAATTGCCGCCTCGTAAAATTCTATCTTGCGTTTATTGTGAGGAAAAATCGATGCCGCCCGGTTGCACGTGAAACGATAAAGGACCGGGAAGAAAAGGGAGAGAGAGAGATAGAGAGGGAGGGAGGAAAAAATGAACCGGTGAAAAGAGGAAGAGTTTCCTTTTCCGAACGGCCCCGGATTCAGTCCCTTTATCTCGCGACTGGATATAAGGTCAACTGCAATCGGTGGAAGTTGAGATCGGAGATGCGGAGAATGGCGACACAAAAATAAGTAAGGAGAGGAGACGCTATTGTTGCCGCTTAATTGAGGGGATTGATGAGAGATTAAGGAAACCCGGCCTCACTCCACCGACCGTTCGTCTATACATATACGCGTCCGTTTGGGATCGAGAGGCGCGCATTGTATTCGAGGAAATCGGCTACCTCTCGCTAATAGTATAATATCGAACCATCTCCGCAGCTAGCGAAACGAAAAAGTCGAATCTCGCTGCGAATTCGGGTCGTCGATATGAAATTCCATTAGGAGAGATTTTCCTCCTCGCGGAATCGCCTTGTTCTCGATGTTTTTATCGCAGTTATAACATTAACCCGATTCACCTCTAATGCGCGATTGTATACACGCACGCTCGTAAAGGTGGTACACACAGAGATGTGTGGATAGTGGTTCCGGACTGGGGGTATGCGTGCAACGAGAGAGTTAATTTAGTTACTAAGGACGAGTGCAACTTGCGTACCAACGAACCGCGCACACCGGTCCGTTCCTCCTTGCCCCTTTCTCCATTAACCCTCTTTTGCGTACACTGCATGCTCATACACGAGGGCTCAAACATCGTTAATTACTATAATCCATCAGGAATTGCAAATTACTCTAATAAATTGAGTTATTTTCCTTTTTCCTTATCGTTATCGCGAAGTGTACAAATCGTAGTCGGGCGAGCCTTGCGAGAAAAGGAGTTGCAATTAACGCATTAACAACAATGGGAGCAACTTGGCGTCGACGGCAAACGTGCCAGAAAGGAACGATGTTAATTCCGGCTCATAACGTAACCGACGGACTCGAGCCGCTCGCGCCTCGACGTACCTATATCGATCATTAATGCGACAAGCCGAAACTTGGTATAGTCGGCCGACTGGCATTTACGACTGTTTTGCGCTCGCGCAGTTTCGCATAATTAATGCTGCCATTAGTGGCCCTCGTGGCGTGGAACGCTCCAAGGAACGACGATATAACAAACGCGATACTGAGATACGATAGGTGGAGAATAACTCGACTCGACAGCCCGTAATTATTTTTTTTCCTTCCTCCTTCCTCCTTTTGTCGAGTTTGTATTCGCAGCGACGTATTTGTCCTTTTTCATTTTCTTCTCGCGATTCAATTCTCATCGGTGAAAAAGGTCATCGAACCGTTCGCGCGAACCCGCTCGGGCTTCCAACTTTTTCAAAACTGTACAACTCCCTCTTAACTCATTTAACGTCACGCTAGTGGGAAAAGTTTTGTCATTGCTCCCTTCCTTTCCGCCCTAATGATATCCCATTCAGGTCTCTTTTATCTTGTATTTTTGACGCTGCGAGATATATCGTTTCGTTATCGTTCCATTTCGGCTCGCGACTGTTTTTTCTCCAATCGAGCTCGAAATAATGTGTATTACCGAGGCGTGCGCCCGACCGAGAATGAACGAGCCGTGTGTATATTTTGCGGCTAGTGGGAAGAACGGTTAGTCGGGGTTGTAACTCATCGGGGTGCGAGCGAGTCGTAATTTTGCCGAAACTCCGTTCGCGAGCGCGCACCTTCCGTCATTTCTGTTTAAACGGAAGCCCGCGAGCTCGGCAGCTTGGATATATCCGATGAGAAACTGGTCGCGTGGATATCTCACGTCGAATTTCGAATTTTCTCGAGCGAGCCGTTCGATATTTCGCGCGGCTGGAATAATAAAAGTCGAGGAGCCGAAGGAACGAATTAGTGCGGCCCTATGTACCATGTGGTACATATATACGGGGTATATACGGGGTCAGATTCTTTCGCTTTTCATTACTTTCGAGTCTGCCGTCGGTGAATGGGACGAATTGATGAGACACCTCGGAATTCCGGACGATTCGCGACTCCTCCTTGTCCCTCCCGTTCGCCGCTTCCTCCCTCTCGATTTATTGTCTTCTCGACAACGTCGACAATTTCAGAATTTCGACTGTCCATTATTCTCATATTAACCGTCCGAATGGAGTTTCGCGAAATGCCCGCTCGAGAGTTTTCCAGTCCGAAATGCATTTTCCCCGGCTATTGTATCGATAATCCAGTCGTCGTTTTTTTTTCCTACGGGCAACGGGGAGGTACTTGGCGTGGCCGGAAAACGGACGCAACAGCTTGCGCGACTGTCGCGACCCCTCTCGCTTCCGGTTTGAGCGCGACCCCGCGGCCCGTGAATTGATATTTCATCGCGGTTACATTATTCAGTGCACTGCACCATTTCGCATTCGAGCAGCCGCTCTACTCTATCAGTTCCCTCTTTTTTCATTCCGGCTCATCCTCGACGCGTTGCCTGAAATTTTCCGCGCTCTTCGATATCTCGACGGATCGGTATTTCCTCGAAAATCTCAAAACCTCGTTCGTCTATTATACACGTCCCTGCAGTTGAGGCGACGAGGGAAAAATTCTCGATCTCAATTTCGAGAATAGAAACGAGATGTGAAACGGTCCCGCACCCCGTCTCAACGATTATCCATCCAACGATTTATTGTTTCTCATATTCCGCGCCGAGCGTGGAATGAAGTTTGCGGCGAGTTGAAAAGTTTCAAAAATGAAGTTTAGCGAACCGTCGGGGCGCGCGGGAGTTTTATCCCTTCTTTTTCTTCCATTTAGAGATTTTTTCTTCTTTTCTCTCCCGTTCAAGTTTGCGCCCCGGTAAAGCGACATTTATGTAACGAGATTAACGACGCGCGATTTTAACGAGTGCGCGGAGTCGCTCGTGCGAAAGAGAGAGAGAGAGAGGGGGGGGGGGGATACTCTCTCTCTTCTCTTTTTTCGCATCGTCTCGCATAAATGTCAATTTATTAGAGGATCTTCATGCGCGCTTCATTCGCCGCCTGTTCGACTCGTCCCCCTCCGCCCTGTCTTATGACTTTTTTTCGTCTTTTGTTGTTTTTAACGAACCCGGCGTATACATATACGTATAACGGGGCGAGACTCTGATAAATGAAATTCGATGACCCATATATCAACGCACAAAGCTTCGGCAGCGCACAATGCCATCTCCATATACGTGGGTGTATCGGCTCCCTGGTATTTGTGCGTCCGTGGGAGAGGACGCATTCGAACGAGAGAGAAAAGCCAGATAGGAAAAGCAACCCTCTCCCTATATCGATCCGAAATCGATACGCGGACGACCTCGTGCCGCCTCTTTTGCGCCTAGATGAGTCGCGCGCTACAAAGAACTCTCTACTGTCGCGCGAGTCGATCTCCCTATTTGGAACACGTATTCGATCGATTACTCATTTTTCCGAAGAAAGAGCCAAGAAGAATTCCTTCGGGCTCGTTTCGAGGATTCTATGATTGAATTTATCGATTATGCACATCCAGAGAAAGATGCGTACGTACTATGGTATTTTCATAGCTGAAAAAGATATAACGAAATAATAGTAAAGTGTCGCAGTCCTGGAAAACAGTAGTGACAGTTGTATGTGCCAAAAACACAGTAAAACTAACGGAACTTTGGTTTATTCTGCTAACAAAATAGTTGGATATACATATGTAGCAATATAGCAAAATGGAATAATGGAAATATTGAATATACCATCAAATTTGTTGTTATTTTGTGTAGTAACTACAACTTGTGTATCTTGGTTCGAATGTATTTAAAAAACTGTTGATTTTGCGATACTGCGATTTATTGTTTGACGTAGTCATACCGAGCCGTCAAATTTCTCTCGAAACGCATACACAGTGTACCCGATCGATTCGAAGAGAAGACACGGAACGCGATAGCGGTAATCTTGACCGAAAGAGTCAAGGTGTACACTCGAGAATTTCTATATTTCGATAAAATTGGAGTACGGTCGATGTCTGCGGTCGGTTGGGCAAAAGCGGGACCCGTCAGTCGTCGACCTTACTGTCATTTCCTGCCAAAGGTTTCATGAAGCCAGACAGCGAAGCTTGCTTCCGCTCGTTTGGTCCGTCGCGCTCGCGTTGCAACGCCGACTGATGTACATTCGCGATTCCCTGCATGACGCCTACACTACGATACACCGCGTCGTTATGGTCGGTGCATTCGATCGCGATTTAATTCGCCTCGACTTCATTACTTTATTGTAATTTCATTTTCATTTCGCTCACTCCCATTCATTCTTTTTTTTTTTGCAATTTTCGTTCTTCCCGCCGATTGAAATTCAATTGTTATTTGTATCTCTTCCTTTTTTTTTTGCAGAACGAGAACCGAGCGCTGCGGTTAAAAGAGCCCGCCGCACTGGCTCTCTCGGGTAACGCCGGCAGTTACGTGGACCCAGATGGCACCGCTATTGTTATGTCGTCGGAGCTCCTGCCCGCACCGACGCCCGATCCAAGAGTCACGTGGAATTACTTCGACGAACAGGGGTAAACATAATATCCTCTCCTCGAAGCTAGGGAAATCCCTCTCTCGGTGCAATCGAGAATTTTCTGTATTATACATATTTCGCGAGAATTTTATTCTTCCCAAAAAATAAAGAAAGTAAGGGGAAAATCCGTCATGTTAATCCGATGTCCAATTTTTAAAAATTCTCTGTACGAGAGATAATTGTTATTAATTAGTCCAACCGAAATTTAATTCGATCAAAATATTACTTCGTCGAATTACGGACAATGAGATGTATATTTAATTGATTTTCGTATTTTTTAATCTTGTTCGAACAAAGCGAGAAAAGAGTTTATTTTTTTTTTCGTCTAACAGGTACGTCTCGAGGGGTGGCCTGAGAGCGGGCGAGGACCCCTACGCTAGGAACAAATTCAACCAGGAGGCGTCCGACGGCCTGCCGAGTAATCGCGACATACCGGACACACGGAGCGCCATGTGAGCCAACTCGTTTATTCATAAGCCCGCATACAACCGCGTCGAATTTACCGCTCGACCGCCTCTGCGATTATTTTCACGTGAATCGCGTTCCCACCTCCCCTCTCTCCCTCCCCCCCTCACCCGATCGAAGTTATTGCCTTCGTTACGTAACGAGCGTGCTAGGAGTACTCGTGTCAAGCGTTGAATAATAAATTGCTTCCGATTAAAACGTAATTAACGTTGCTAGCAAACTCCGCGCAACCCGGCTGACTCATTTAACTCGATATCACTAACGCATGAGAAAAACGATTGTCGATAAACAAGGGATTTTCGGTGGCCGGGTTTCGCGGAATGCGATAAAGGAGGACCGAATCGAAACGATTTCGACGTCTTACTCGCTAAAGGTATTCGAACATCCCGAAGCTGGAGTCGCGCTCGCCTGGGTAATCGCTCAGGCGTAAAATTTTTGAATATACATCGGCGCACGCGGTATTGGCCGGCTCGCGGTAGTAGTTTCAAAGCGACGATGCAGTTGACTCCGACGATGCTCCTTGCCTCCTCCCGCGCCGTACGGGGACGGCAAGAAAGACCGAGATAGAGATATCCAATCCCCCCCCACCCACGGCAAATGACGACTGGAAACTGTTCGGCACTGTCACTGTCACGCTCAGACCGTAAATTCCGTCGGCGGGCGGAAGACAGCGAAATGGGGAAGCATATTCCGTCCCGTCGAGTGGTCGTGACGGTGCTGGCGAGAGGGGGTGCTGAATAGAGCGGGAGGGGGTTAGGGGGAGAGGGAGAGCGAGGGGTCGTCGACTCTTCTTATCTCGTTATTTCGTACACGCGCGCACACAGCGATGCTCATCGCTCGTAAAACAATCAGTCGACAAAATTCCACCTGTGCCGAGAGGAATGATCGACGACTCGAGGAGTAGAGAACGAAAACCGTCCAACTTTTTCGCCCACAGATCGAATCCAGCCAGAAGCCGTTCGGTTTAATTACTCCCTACAAGATCGAGGGAGGAGAGAAAAAAGAACCGAGCGAGTGGGGCGAACGAGGACGAGAATTTAATAAAAATAATCGGGGTTCTTAAAGGAGCCGAATAATGGATCCTCAAGCCGGGGCGTCGTAAAGTTTATTACCGGTAAAAACTGATCTCGGGGCTCTATTCCCGGACGGAACGTCCGCGAGCTTTCATTGTCTCGCCTTTTCCTTGCTCTCCTTTTTTCCCTCTTCTTTTCGCTCTTTATCGTCTTACCTGCTGTCGCGCGGTCTCTCGAATATCGCGCATCGACTCGATTCGCGTTCTCACAGCGGTAAATTAATTCTTCATGTACACCAACCTGCTCCTGTACGTTCCGTATACGATCCACGAAACGGTCCATGTATAATTTATCCTTTTCCCGTACGCGTCGAATCTCGCTAAGCGCGAGGTTACGACGAAGCGGCTGTACACCCCCGAAACCCGCTTTGTATATGAACGCCAGTGAGTGTAGCTCGCGTAACGCGCAACGAGGAAAATATTCGCGAAGCACTCATCCTCCTCTCTCATGATAACTCTGTAACCCCTCGTCTCTTCTTTCGCGTAATATCCCCTTACCTTGGCCGAGCCAACCAAGGGATGTTTTCCGCGCGAGCACAATCATCCAACCGCACGAAATTCACTGCGTAACCGGCTTCATCGGACTCCTTCTATTCTCTCTCTCCCTTTTCTTCCTCTATTTCTTTTGTTACCTCTCGTGCATATTTCATTCATAAAAAAAAGAAGGAGACAGAGCGGAAAAAGATACCACCGCTATCGTATGTACAAAACATACTCCAGAATAAGTTATTTCGTAGTGCAAGCTAGATTTCCCGAATAATTTGCGGAAATTACCTTCATTGGGAACAAAATCCAGGAAGTAGGAAAGACGAGGGGAGGGGAAAAGAAAAGAGCGAGTATGATCTTTCGAGACTCGATGCAAAATGTATATCTTTCTTTCTCTTTATTGCCCGCTTTTCCGCTTATGTTCACACAGCGACAGAATATTCCTCGTTCTTTACTTTCCTATTGGCTTGTCGGCCGCGAGAGGAAGGTGAAATCGGGAACGGGGGTTTGTCTAGTAGTCGTTTAATTTAACTCACCTCGGGAGCCTTTATTCGATTTTCTTTGCCACCGGTGGAGCTGCTCCGGGGCGCGCGCCTCCGCAATAACCCGCGACGTTATTCATCCCGCACATCCGACAAGACAGAGTGACAGACAGACACGTCAATTGAAATCTCACGACGACGACGACGACGCCAACGACGACGGCGACGGCAATAGAATTGCACTCGTGCCCGCGCAAACGTTGTAAGTAGCTACGAGCTACGAGAAAGAGGACTCTATTTTCCCACGTGATTACTGTCTTGTGTCGGAGAAATGTTTTCACCCGCGAATAAAATTGAGAAGCTTAAAAAATTTTTCTCTCGAAGCTGCAGTTGAATACAGAGAGGGAAAAGGAGAGAAAAATAAAGGAACTCGAGAGAAAAGTGGTGAAAAAAATTGCATATAAAAGCCCCTTGGTGACGGTTCTATATGTTTCGCCGAGGCCGCAAATAGACGTGCAAACAGTTTAAATGGAAAACAAACACAATTATCTCTCTTTCTCTATTCGTCGTTTCGTACGCCACGTCGGATTACCTTTCCGGGCGACAGTTCGGCCAAGAACGAGTCGAGTGTTTATCGCGGGCTACGTACTTCTATTCCGTTATCGCCCTCGACGTCGTCCTCGCTCTTATCTCGACGAAATCCGTTTGGGTGGCGATCGTTCAACGACAAGTTTCCGCGCGTCCTGCGGGACGCGAGGCCTGTTATTTACGAAACGTCTCATCCACGTTAATTACCCGCAGTTTGACGACGCTGTGAGCGAATCCCGCGGGTATTCGCGTTGTTTCGTGCGCTCGACCGGATAATTGGCATTTTATTTTTCCTCCTTCGCTCTTTCCGTTGGAAGAGCCGATCCCTCGACGCTACTTCGCTAAACTCAAGCGCTAAATTCGCCTCGCTGAGAGAGAAAGAGAGACGCGATTCATCCGCGTGTTTCGATGGCCATATAAATAACGCGTCTGTTTTTTATAGAGGCTCTCTGCGCTGTCTATCTTTCGCTCTCACGCGTCGAAAGTAGTCGTGGTTTACGCGCGTCTTCATAAGGGGCTCGAGTGAAAGAGACCATTAGCTCGTACACACATCTCGCGCGAGTACGACTTCTCTCTCTCCCTCTGTATTTGCATATCGCGCTCGGAATTCCGAATGCGAACTCTCTCAAGTGTGCATTCAATAAGAGAGTGCAATTATTTCAAGTCGGAGCCCCGCGTATCATCGACGGTGATAAACAAGAGTTTCGTAATATTCTTACGTCACCGACTCGCAATTTTTCTTTGCCGTTTCTTTCGTTCGTTTCCTTCTCACCCTCTCTCTCTCTCTCTCTCTCTCCCTCTTCGTGTGCCTCTTTTTTTTATTTTGATAAATGAACAGCACGGTCGAGCGTCGCGTGACAAACGAGTCGCTTCATCTCGATCGACTTTCGAAAACAAAACGGCAGGTGCATTCGTTATACGGCGCGTCGAGCGCGGCTGCCTTTCTCCGTGTGTCGTTCCGCGAACGAGAGAGGCGGGGAGAGAAGTCGTTGAGATGGGCTGGGTAGATCTCTCTCGCGCGCGGAAAACGAGAAGGTATACGAGAGATCCATCGTGTAAGGCTGGAAATCGATCTGTCGCGGCTTTCGAGATGCAATTCACCACCCCTTTACATTCTCTCTCTCTCTCTCTCTCTCTTGCTTTCTCCATCTTTCTCTCGTTTTCATCTCCCTCTGTAAGCGCGTGTGGGTTTTGAAACTATACAAGTATACATTATCGTTAACAATTCGATGTGTCGTTTCTCCTCGCGCAATGCAATTAACGATGCAATTACGAGCATGTTTATCCCCGAGTTCCGTCGACGATAAAACCGCCCGAGTTACATCAACGCCTATAAAAATACAAAACGAGCATAAATTTGTCAGTTATCTTCAATTTTTTATTCTCTTATTTTAATCTGGCGTTATTCGGTCGAGTCGATGTAAAAACGAAAAAGGAAAATCCAATAATAAATTTGACGAGGGGAAGGGCGAAACGACAAATCGATGTAACCGGGTCGTACGAGATTGCGGTATTTTCGATAATCAACAACGACCGGAAGGTCCTCCCATCGTTCCGCAGTTCCGTGGCGGTAGCGGGGATCTATCGAAATTGCGGTAAGGTTATGCCGTTCGATGATTCGGATCGACCCTCTTTTTCCCCGATCCTGTGTCCGTCTCTCTTTCCCCGATGTCCCCGCGCGAATTGAGTGCAACCAATGCGGAAATAGGCGCGTTTTACGATACGTCATTTCCCATCCCTCCGGCGGCCGAAACGAGCTCCGATTTGCGTCCGAATTTGCAAATTCGAGCGTGTTTCGTTCCAATTATTATCGGTGATTCACGTGTCCACGCACACACCCTCACGCCGCCGCGCAACGACAAACACCACAAGAGGCGATTCGTTACAAGCGACAAATTTACCGGAAGTTCGTTCGTCCCGGATTCCATAAGTTCCGTCGCGCGCGATTATGTATCGAATAATCGTGCGCGCGTCGTATTTTGCTTCCGACCGGCGTTGGCGGCACCGAATTTTCCCACCGAATCGATCGAATCAACATTTTCGCATCCCCGTAGCCACGAATCTCGTACAATAGTTACGTATACGGTTGGTTTTGCCCTCTTTTTTCACGCTCGCATCGGACGAACATCGATCAATTCGCGCGGCCTTCGTGTCCTTTCACTCTCATTTTTTTCCGCCCGACGATGTATCGAGTTGCGTAATCATCGGGTAAAATATAGCGTCACCTCGCTTATTGACCGTTTCATCCGTTTTCGCGCGATACCTTTTTTTTCGAACGATATAATACGGATGAGCGCTAAAAGAATTTACTTTTTAAACCGAAAATTTTTATCCGGGCCACCGTTTTATTCTCTTTTCGTTTCAACTTTTTTCCTTCGCCAAACTTTTTTTTTGAACTTTTATTTTTTACGCCGACACGTAGAATGCCGTTGAATACTTAAAAAGTACGCACGTAGCGCACAACTACTGTATATAACGCGAGCGAACCGAGTTGAATGCTCATCGGCGAGAATCCGGCTGGGTCCTTTCAAAACAGAATTTCATCTCCTCTCGAATCCGTGCGCGGCACCTACGCTCTGAAATCGAAACAGGAAATTCTCGATTCTTATGATCATCCTACTCTCTTGCTATTTGGTTGCGCGAGTGGGGTATATCATCACGTGAGCGAGAGTAGAAAAAAAAAATACTACCGATTTGTCACGATACAAATTTATTCGAAAAATATTCCAAAATCGCAACCGTTAATCCGTGCCTCGAGGCTACATTTTTATTTACATCTCTTCTACGCCCCCTCTGCTCATTCGAAAGTCACTCTCCCGCTCTCTCTCTCTCTCTCTCTCTCTCTCTCTCTCTCTCTCTCTCTCTCTCTTGTTTCCCCGTCACATGGGACGCTCGAAATATTGCGCTGGTCAGTTGACGTTCATTACGGCCTTCGCCCGCGTGATTCGCTAGTTTCCTCCGTGACATTCCATTCAAGGTCGCTCGTAAAGAAGACGGGAACGGAGAAAGAGAGATAGAGAGGGAGTGAGAGATAAAAGTAGAGAATATTCAAACACCGTCGTGTGTAATTGGTATCGCTAATGCAAATCCCTCGCTTCCGTCACCTTGACCTTTCGACTCGGCGACTGTTTTCTATTTCTGCGCCCGCATTCCACATACGCCATAACCGAATTAACATATACCGTAAAAAAATTTTTCCTCCGATCGAGCTTGGCTCAATTACCGAATTCAGAAGTCTTTGATCAATATTAATACCTCGCTATCGAGATTCGCGAAACTTGGCGCGTATACCATCTGTCATAACGTCTTGAGCGACGCGCGCGCTCGCTCGGATGGATTATGAATTGCCCGTGCTCGCGAAAATTACGATCGTCGAAAGTCACTCTCCTCCCAGCCTTTCTCTCTCTCTCTCTCTCTCTCTCCCTCCCGAGGCCCGCGCGCGCGCCAACGTTTCTCGCGAATTTTCGCAACTTGGGGGCGGGCACGATTTACGAGGCCATTCCGCCCGCGGCGAACGCACTCCCGTCGCGAGCTTTGTGCACGACCGTCTCTCTTCCTTCGCTTTACTTTCCACCGACCCTTCCCCC
>NCVS01000913.1:772027-820553 GCA_003055095.1 Goniozus legneri
CCCCATTTCCCCTCGCACACACTCACTATTTTCCTCTTCTTCTCGCATCAGCGAGACACGCGAGAAAAGAAAACGAGTTCGCTCCCACTCGAGCCAATTCTCTCTTTTTCGCCGTCCCAGCACACGCTTGCCTCTTCCTTTTTGGCAAATCTCGTCACCCGTTAGCCGTGAAATTTCCGCTCCTATGGATATAAAAAGAGAAATGGAAGGGGAGAAAAAATAACGAAACGGTTACTATGTAGATTAAAACGCCCCGGGCGCGATCCTTGAAACAGATTAATCCTGGGAATTTCCCGATTTCACGTCGAGCCAACTTTCTTCTGTCGAATTTTGAGAATCCGCGTTATGTCACGAGATACGTCTTTGATTCGCGCACCCTCCAAACGAGACGAAACATTTAATTTTTCCGAGTTTAACGAACTTGGCGAATTCCGAGACGACGCGAGCTGAAAAATATTTGCTCTCTTATCGACGTTTGAAAAAGGAGGAGGGGGCAAAAGTGCCTTGGGTACAGTTTGCCGGTGGTACGCTGTTTATTATATTCGTCGAAACGCATCGCGCGAAAGGCCGTATTTTCTTCGGGCTTATTCCACTGCGCCGTGGAACTTCGGAAGAGGGCAAGAGTGGTTCTCGGAGTAACAATCTTATTTGATATAGCATTACGCAGATGAGGTAAAGTGCTCCGATGTATACGAGACATCCATTCGCCCTCCTCATTCTCCCGCCGTCACCAGAACAACTGGCGAAGTTTATCGTGGATTATCATCTATATTCGTGATTTCATGCAAATCGTCGAGACGCAGGCGAGAGTGAGAGAGAGAGAGAGAGAGAGAGAGAGAGAGAGAGAGAGAGAGGCTGTGTGACGCGAACGCCGTCTGCGTCGTCGAGCGAGACGGAAGGAGAGTGCATATGGTATCCAGCTGCGGGAATTAAAATGGCATGCATAAGCGAGCCGCGTGCTCTAATGTGGCGAATAAGATTCGAGTCGCGATGGAGTCTTTCCAGATCTGTCTCGAAACGACATAATAGAGCAGCGTAATGCTATTTGTCGAATAAACATATATTTTTGCTCGAATCTCTGGAGATATTCAGTGACGGTAGGGAAAGTTTGGGTCATGTTGATCCTCCGCGGATCGCACGGTTAAGCTCCGTCAGCTTAAGTGGGATAACCAGCCGGAACGACCGAAACGAGGGAAGTTTCGAGTCATTTTGGAACACGCCGAGAACACCGTCTATCGTTAGATAGATTGGGAAGGTGGCCCGATGGGGGTGAGAGGGAGGGATGGTCGTGCCAGGAGGGGAAAGCTTGAATAATGATTCCGAGCCACTTTGACGAACAGCTCCGAGGTCGACGTGGCTTTCGTAGGAGGAAGGGAGCGAGATGGAGAGTACGCTTCGCCAGCTAATTTGTTGCAGCGCGGAACTCGTGCGCGTCGCGGCTTCATCGGCCAATATCTTTCTCACGCCGGTTTTAACTCTTCCCTTCGTTTCATTAATTAGTCATCCACGCCCCGTCGAACGTGCGCAAACCTTTTTCGTCTCGTGCACGCAATTTTCGATTATCCGATTATCGTTACCGTGGACAAATTTCTACCAGGAATTAAATAAAAAGAAAAAGTTTTGCGCATAAATTTGCACGCAAATTTCAGCGAGAAGTCGTCCCGCGGGGGCGTCCGCTCCGAAAATTCAATTTCTTCGATTCCGAATTAATTTTTGAAATTCCGCGCGCTTAAATCCCAACAGGTGCGGTTATCGTTTTCTTTGATTATACAAACGTTTACATACCGTAGATTCTTCGTAATTCGCAACGTAACGGGTTTTACTACGCGCGCGAACTGACTATTCGTTGTTTCATCGCAAAACAACAATTGTTTACCCGACAGATTGTTTACAATTAAAAAGAAAACAAACAGAGAGAAACATATCCTTTCGCAATTTCATTCCGGTCAATATTTTTAATTAAAGTGGCTGGAATATACTGAGAAAACTTTTTTTCTATTTCTCTTTTATCGTAATCTCCCGTTCGATGGATACTCGGGAAACAGCCGGAAGTGTAAATCTCCCACGAAACGAACTTTGTGAATTCGCTATAGCTATAAACAAAGATCGGGCTTGGCGCTCTCTTCGTACCTGTGTATGTATATCGGTGTACTGTATAAACGTATCGAATGTATTTCTATATCTTTGTTTTTTACCTCAGAGTTTGTTTCCTCCGACCACTTGGAATCCTCATCCTCTTCGAACCATCCTCGCATACACGCGGAACTCGTGCGCACTTCGATTTCACGGGACATGGCGCCGCAAAAGGAACTCGAAACTCGTTGAGCTTGAAGTAAAACGTGCCGTTCGTAATACAGAAGTAAAGAAGTAATTCCATGAACAGAGAGGTCGAGAGTGGGAGAGAGAAAGAGACGGGAAAAGAAGGGGTAGTTCGATCGGAAAAGAAAGGCAGAAAAGAAGCGGGAAGAAAAAATTAAATTAAACTTCGATAAAAAGTAAACTGTTTTTAGCTGGCTCAAGAAAAAGAAGAAATAACAGAATTCCAGTCTCCTTTAAACAACAGCAACGAAAAAAATTTCATTTGATTAACTCTTTTTTTCGTTTTTTATATACTTCCCTTTACAAAGTAATGCGCAAAAGAGTTTCGCGTTTCCTCGATGTCTTTTTTCTTGTTTGCGTGATTGAATTCATCCGAGCTACCTAAGGTGACGAATTCGAGAGCGAATTTCGTTCGAGGACTGTCGAAGTAATTTGCTACGCTTATGGACGGAACGGCGTGAAATTGACAATTCGATAGTGCTCGCGAGGGTGTCATTTTTTTTCTGCCAAAACTCTTCTTCCAATAGCGCACCGTTCCCATTCTAGTCGGCCAGCCCAATCTCGGCTTTTTCTATCTTCGTTACGTAACAGGCAATCGTGTAAGCAACCCCCTCGCCCCGTTCCTCCGGGCCAACAGATTACGCGCCAGTATGCCTCACGCTGGGAAATCGGGCTTGTCCCTTTTCCCCCCTTCGCAGTGTGTCGCCCTCCCTCGCGAGAGCCGGATTAAAGCTCGAATTCGTTCGAACGATACGACTCTCATTCCATTTTCGTTGAACGCGGTCGCGTATCGATACGGAGTTTCACACTCGTTACGAGAGAACCGCGAATTATTCTCGAATTAATTCCCTACCCGCGCCATCCGTGCTCCATGAGACCTATTCGAATAAAACATTCCCCTGGCACGTGAATTAGTGTCTCCCCCCCCCCCTCTCGCTGTCTCAAATAACATTTTTTTTTTCATTCGAAACGTAGCGCAAGAAAATAAATCTTTTTCGGCGCTGAAAAAATTTCAATTTATTTTCACTTTGGCGCAGGGAAAAATATACATCGTTTTATGAATTCTCTTTTTGCACCGATTGTGTATGAAATCGTTGACGTGCGTACGTGTGCGGATAACGAGCGTGTATAACTGACATAACGCGATCGTGTACTGGACAGAAAACGAGCTATTTCTCTCTCTCTCTCTCTCTCTCTCTCTCTCTCTCTCTCTCTCGTTCATGCGTGCACTCGTGATATCGAATTCAATGCCGCGGGTCGAAAGTCCAAATTGAAGTTCCGAATTAAAGCCCCGTGGTATCCCAGTTGGGAAGCGCCTCCGTGTTTCTCTCTTTTCCTCCCGTCTTCTCATTTTAAGGGTCGTTTTGCAATTTCGTTCGGATCAACCTGAGAAATGGTCGGATTAGTTATCCAAGAAGAAAATATGTTCATAAGCGGTCAGAAGTGGAACTAACACAGATAAGTTTATTGAACTTTGAGATCGGTAATAACCGAAGAAAAGAAGAACGAGAACAATTCGTCGAAATGAGATTTTTCGAGTTCCAGTTTCACGTTGTTCTCGTTTTTTTTTTTTCAAAAGCCGGAAGTTGATGGCGAAATCGCTCGGCGCTTAGCGGCTGTGGAATCAAAACCGCTTATTTCTTTAAACACGGTACGGCTAGTTCGTGTACACGCAACGGTGCGATGACCACGAGAGTGGTTGCTTCTTGTGGCGCGAATTCCCGGCACGTATAACCGCGGTTTTATCTCGTGAAAGAGAGAAGTATAGAGAAACTCGAAGGATAA
The DNA here is from genome assembly GCA_003055095.1 of Goniozus legneri. Taxonomy (NCBI): domain Eukaryota; kingdom Metazoa; phylum Arthropoda; class Insecta; order Hymenoptera; family Bethylidae; genus Goniozus; species Goniozus legneri. Next base: position 776,132 of record NCVS01000913.1, read on the forward strand.
AACTGAAGTAGGGTTTGGCCTGACATATTGGAATTGTTCTGCTCGTCTAGCGTTTACTTACTCTCGCGATTTGCTACGCGGACGTAATCTAGAATCGTTGTCGTTTGTTTCGTACAGACGAGAAAGATCGACTTACGTAAAATCGCTTCTCCGAGAAATTAAAGAGAGCATTTTCTAATACGTAATTTCCTTTTACAGGTGCCGGATGAAGCAGTGGAGACGAGATTTACCACCGACCTCGATAATTATCACGTTTCATAACGAAGCACGCTCGACGTTATTACGAACTGTCGTCAGGTGAGAAGAATCTTCATTAAAATATGTTTCAAAGGAGAACCAGTGATGAACGGGTGATTTGAATTGGGGTCGGTAAAGAATTCTTCTTTTTTTCGTTCACTGGCAATTTTAATCTCCGTTTTGAGGGTAGTTTCGTCGGTCGTTCGATCGCGACCAGCCAACGTAAATCACGGAATTTTTCTCATAAGAGGCCTCGTATTAATTGGAGAATTTTTGCCACCAAGCCTCACTTTATCAGTATGAGAGTGAGAGAGAGAGAGAGAGAGAGAGAGAGAGAGAGTGTGTGTGTGTGTGTGTGTGTGTGTGTGTGTGTGAAATAGTGCCGATAGGTATGAACTTTTGAGTCCCTTGAGAGCTGGAAAAAAATTACGAGACGCGATCGAAAAATCCAGTTGACATTCCTTCCACTAGCCGTATATTCTTCAACGTGTTCTCCAATAATTAACACGCTTGTTTTAACTGAATTTTTTTTTGTCAAGAATCCATCACGAGATTATTAATTATTTTCCCTCCATGAGTAAAATCCATGTATATTTTATATAAAAATTATTTTTCTCTCATTTCACAGCGTGTTGAACCGTAGTCCGGAGCATCTCATCAAAGAAATTATACTTGTAGACGACTTTAGCGATCATCGTAAGTTTATTGAAAATAGTCTTATGTACACAGAAAGAAGAGAATATCGCAGTTTGATAAATTATTATTGTTTGTTCAGCCGAGGATGGCGAGGAGCTATCTAAAATTCACAAAGTGAGAGTTATCAGGAATGAAAAACGCGAGGGGCTTATGAGATCGAGAGTCCGAGGTGCTGACGCCGCAACTGCCAGTGTGCTGACATTTTTGGACTCGCACTGCGAATGCAACGCCGACTGGCTCGAGCCACTCCTCGAAAGAGTCGCGGAGGATCCAACGAGGGTCGTGTGTCCTGTCATCGACGTCATCAGCATGGACACCTTCCAATATATCGGTAGGAACGATCGCGACTCGCGAGCGATGAGAAAACATTTCACAAGGCAAACAATTCCGCAGGCGCATCGGCTGACTTGAGGGGCGGGTTCGATTGGAGTTTGGTATTCAAATGGGAGTACTTGAGCCAGGTGGAGCGACAAGCGAGGCAGAAGGATCCGACGCAAGCGATAAGGACGCCCATGATAGCCGGTGGTTTGTTTGTTATCAATAAAGCGTACTTTGAGAAATTGGGAAAGTACGACACCCAAATGGACGTTTGGGGCGGTGAGAATCTCGGTAAGTGGAGATTGATCGATAGGCGGAAGATAGAGGAAGAGCGAGTGAACGGGACGAGGTCGTGATTTCTTTTCAGAAATTTCCTTCCGAGTTTGGCAGTGCGGGGGTAGCCTCGAGATTATTCCATGCTCGAGGGTGGGTCACGTGTTTCGGAAGCGTCATCCTTACTCGTTCCCGGGTGGCAGCGGAAACGTCTTCGCTAGAAATACTCGCCGGGCTGCCGAGGTCTGGATGGACGATTACAAGCAGTTTTACTACAACGCTGTGCCACTCGCACGTAACATACCCTACGGAAAGTAAGTTTTTCCGATAGTTGCTTCAACTTTAGTTCCATGGACTCGTTTAGCTGCGACAAATTAACGCCTACAATTACAATGGTAAAATATTTTTCCTGCATTTTCAGCATTCAGGACAGACTGGAATTGAAGAGAAAATTGCACTGCAAGCCGTTTAGTTGGTATTTGAAAAACGTATATCCAGAACTAGTCATACCGACGAGCGAGGGTGGTCCGGGTGGTTCCTTGAAACAAGGAACGTTTTGCTTAGACAGTATGGGTCATTTGCTCGATGGAAACGTTGGATTGTATCCTTGTCATGAAACGGGTGGAAATCAGGTTAGAGGATTAATGTCCATTTTTGAACTCGAAGAAAAAAATCGAATAAACCGACTATGAGAATTGTTAGGAAATTTTGATTTTTGTTAATACAAATTGTCATTTTACAGGAATGGGGCTTAACAAAAGACGGTCTGATTAAACATCACGACCTGTGCCTGACTCTACCAGTGTACGCGAAGGGAACAACGCTCCTCATGCAAATATGCGACGGCAGCGAGAATCAAAAGTGGCGACACTTAGAGGGAGGCTTGATACGACACTCGCGAATACCAGTCTGCGTGGATTCGCGTTATCACGCGCAACGCGGTATCACCGCCGAGAAATGCGATTCGTCCGCCGAAACACAGAGGTGGCATCTCTACAATCACAATCATTAAAATTTTTGTATTTTCATTTTTTACGGCGTATAAGAATAACTGTGAATTTTAAGCGTTTATCGTTTGTCGATTCTGATAGTTCGCTCTGATATGCTCTGTCTGTACGCTACCGACTAAAGTAAATACGTTGAAATGACAAATGCGTATTTGCAACAGTGTCAGAGGGCAAACTAAAAAAACCGATAATCGCGCAACTATAAACACGAACGAGATAATCGTAATTGTGATGAGAAATGGTTCATTTGATCTGAGTGTATGAAAAACAAGGCAATAAGGATGTGTAAATCTGGTGATTTTTGGATGCGACTTCCTCATAGATTCTTTGCTGTATATTGGTTTTACGTCTATATTGTAAGTGTAAGATACCTGTAATCGTAGGTTAATACATACGTAGTTCACTTTTAAAACACGTAACTAAGCAACATGTTATTTTGAAATGTTTTATTGAAGCGAACATTGAAAGCGTTAGAACTATTTAAAACTTGTGTAACAAGGAATCTCTCATTGGAATATAAATTGCTTGAATGAGGAATTAAGTGTGAGCTTTTAGGATAATGGGAAGGTTCCGTGCAAGCAGTGGAATTGATCAAAATCAAATGATACGATAATAATTCGGTTGTAATATTGGTGTTATTACAATTGATACTGTTAGTCAGTTCATTGTATGTAAATTTCATTTCCACTATTTTTATTTCCTCAAATTGCACATTACGACCATCAGTCAATTTTTAATGTGTCGTACCTGGTTAAGAGCATCTATGATTTATGTCAATTAGTTGATACAGAAGTACTCTATTTTTGTCTCTGATGCAAATTGAGTAGACCGTTTTAAAATAAAAATTTTATCTTCTCGAACAGCTCGAATTTTAACTCTCGAAAACGATCTAATTTTACGAACAAGAATAGTTTATTGTGGATGCAGCTATCTTTAACCTTTGTGTAAAGGTTCATATGTGAATAGTATTCTATTGAATATGTATATTTTTTTTTATTTACATTGAAATCTTAGTCATCATGCAACGCGTTTTTGGCGCACCGAATTAATGTCATTCAAATCAAAAACGAACGAAACTGCGTTGTCGCTTTGCGTCACGCTAATGTTTTAACAGAGATTTATTTTTGTAATAAACTGTACATTCACTTGGTTGTGCGAATGGATAGGACATAATAATGCGTACCTTATGAATGTACCTAACACACATTGTTGATCGATTGTATTGTCATATTATGATTTTTGTTTCTCTCCGATGTTATAACGCATAATTTTACTGTTTTCAATCACGAAATGTAATTCGTTTTACCATATTTTATTGTATATAATCTAGAGTTTTAAGTAATAGTATAATTGATACCATTACGTATAACTTAAGAGTATTTTTAATACGTATGAAAATATTTTATTGAAAGATGTATCAATATGTTACATTGTTTTACGATTTTATGAACACTCGATCCCAATGTGTCAAGCAAGAATGATATGAAGCGATTGAATTTAGTAATAACCATAAGGCACATGATCTTTTATATATATACTTATACTTTCCAACGATGATATCTTCAACTGCCGCCACTTTGTGCCGCAAAATCAACAAAATGAAATTGACATAGGTAGTGATTATGAAATCATCGAGTAAATCTTGGCATGTTTATGTATAAATAATACATCCGTGCAACTTTTGTATTCCTTTTCATGCAGCTAGTGAAATAGAGCTTGGAAGTGTTTTTTAAAAAATTGTTTTGATATGAACGCTGAAAAAATATATAGGAGATAATGCTTTTACTGTGACTATAATGCAAACGAACAGATCTCAATGCATATTCTACGATGAAGATGATAATCATTATTGGAAGTAAACATCGATATTGTAATCATAATCAATATGCATTTAATCATTTAAAATATCTGAATTTGGAATTTATTTAAAATAATAGATTATCGTTTATTTTTATTACGCATAATAAACGAATGACCGACTGAGATTCATTAAAATGAATATCACTATATAATTTAATTGTGCAATATATTTAATAATAATTCACCTTAAAACTATTTTTCCGCTTACTTATGTCTTATATTGAACCATAATAAATAAATTGGCTGATCAGTATAATTACATGAATTTCGTGCAATTAAATCGCTCTCTTCGATAAATGCTTCCGTCGACAATTTATTCAATTGTAAATATTTGTACACATTAATTTGCCGTTTATCTCAGAACATTTTGTATTGTTATTCTTATATACATGTAGTAACTGAAATCCTTGTATACATTTATTTTTAATTATATCAATAACGTATATCAGAATTTCATAATTTGTAAATATTCCACACGATACAATTTTAAAATAACATATAATTATAAACTGAAATTGAACTTCCATTTTACTTATGATTTGTAAAATAAATATCTTAGAGTAGTGAAATGGAAAATCAACGTTTTAGCCACCTAAACATTTGAAGAAATTGTACTGTATTTGTTAAAGGGGAATGCAACTAATAGATTAGACGAATCATAAGATAATTACCATTAAAAGCTTAATGCTGGTAATCAATGAATATATTATATATATTTCAATTGGTTTCACATAAAATTATTAGTGATAATTTTATTTTCCATTAATTAAACAATTACAATAATTTATCTGTTTGCATTTATTCACTATAAAATATATAAAAAGTAATATTTATTGTAATTAATAATAAAACATGTATTGTTATGAATACTGAATTTGCTAAAAAAGATCCAAGAAAAGATCAAAATTTGCCTCAATTTTCCATTATTCTTTGATTTTGCCATAAAACCTAACAGTTCCATGCCGGACAGCTGAAATCTATCCGGATATTGAATAAGAACAGAAAATAGTTTAATGCTTGTTCATCGTTATTTAAATTTCTTATTATAATCCACGGCCATTTTTCTTCGAAGAACAAAGCAAGGTGGAGTATGCATACTAGCGGCTCTGCATCGGTTAGCTTATTGTTAGTCGCGCTACAGTTGCGCGACACAGCAGAGCTTTACACGGTCCAAAATCTTAATCAACCTCTCTGATCACCCTATGATCTTAATACTAATTCTCGATTCTTGCATGAATTTGAAACCTTTTAGTTCCACTTATGGGATGGTAGCGCAAAAACGGGACCACGTCGGCCTGTATAGAATCATTCAATTTATTATTTATTATTCACGATTTGATTTGATATAATTGTAAAATGTATAATATACATCGGGGAATTATTAAACAAAATTAAGAATTTATTTTTGTTTGTTAATTGTATTATAGCATTAATTTGATGATAGCAGGGCTCGTCCATCTGTTCAAAATTATTTAATATTTACGATTTAATTTAATATAATTGTGAAAAGTAAAATGTACATCAACGTATTACTAAATTAAAATCAAAGTTTTAGTCTTCTTATCCGTTAATTTTATGATAGCATTCGCCAGTTGTGCCCTCCTACTTCCTAGTTCGAAAGCGTAACCCATACTTTGAAAACTCTAAACATAACCTAAATTCGTTATGTATTAAAAAATCATAAGTTTCATACAAATAGAGTCATAGTTTAACATATTCATTATAATTTAACAAAATGACAAACTATACAGGCTTGATTAATATTCTTAGAAGATGTCCACAGGTATCAAATTGAAATTATATCATATTTTCATCATTATACATTGATATATCATTTTTAGAACTTCATAAATATAAAGCAAACTCCATACAGTAATTTAGACGTATCTTTGCAACAAATAAGATGTTATAAACATTGGAATCCAAAATTCAAAAAGGAAAGGGGACAAAAAGTTATTAAAGTCAAGCTTCCAGATTTACAAGAGGGAAATAAAATTGATTATGACAAAATAACCCCTGCTGAAATGCGTGCAAAAATGAAGGAGCGAGGTATATTACCACGCAGGCAGTGGCAAGAAAAACCAATGTTTGCTACACAGACTGGTACTATTATTGATTCCTATGTACCTCCGGAAGGAGATGGGAAAATGTCCATAATAACTAAACAGGTGATAAATTATATTTTGAAAATTTCTCATGATATTTAATTATATTCAAATTTACTTGTAAATAATTAGGGTGCAAAACAAAAATTAACTTTTGTCGAAGAGAAAGGTAAATCAATGATATCAATTCGGAAGATTAAATCTTTTGATGATAAATTTTCCACTGGAGAATTTAAAGATGTAGCACTAACTATTTATATAAAAGCACATGAATGCTTAGCTAAGTAAGTACCTTAAAAATATATTTTCATTCCTAATTTTAGTGACTAAAAGTTCTACAATGTCAGAATGAAATAAATTTTTTTCAGTGATAGAGATAGTTTATTACAATATGTTACAGAGAAAGCTTATCCAGTAAGTTTTTGAATAAAATTATTACCTGATACTCAATAAAGAAATAAATCAAAACAATTTATTCTAGGAAATGATTCATAATGTTGATAACAAAACAATAAAATGGAAATTTATAGAATCATTAGAACCAGCAAGAATAGTACATGCTAGACACACTAGTTTAGTTACAAAAGAAAATGTATTTGCGCAAATTACTGTGCGTTTCCATACACAACAGATACTAGCTGTTTATGATAGATTTGGACGATTAATGCAAGGAAGCGAGATATTGAGAAAAGATGTGTTGGAGTACATAGTGTTTGAGAAACATTTAGCTAATCAATATGGTACATGGCGTTTGCACGCCAAAATTATTCCACCTTGGATGCCACCAAGAGAAATGGGAGAAAGAACTTTTATTGCACCTAAACCAAAAAATGAAGAACAAGAATTATCAAAAGAAGATGCAGTATCAGTAATATCAAATGAAGCTCTTGAAACCACTGAAAAAATGACTTCTAAAACGCCACAACAAACTGTTTAAATTGTTTATATTAATTTATCTGAAAGAATAAAGTTTTTAAAAAATTCTATAAATTATTCTTGATTATTGGATCAATTCTGCAAATGTATGAATTAGTATTTTTAAATTAAATTGTTTTCTCATCATATCAATTATCATTAAAAATCATGAAAAATGCTGTTTATACTTCATCAGTTTCCCAACGTAATATTCATTAAAATATTCAAATGAAACAATTTATATCAATCATCATATTCAAACTTTGCCGCTTTGTACAGGTTAACCAATAGGTATTCAACTTGAGAAGTTGGCTACAAGGAGCATGCGTTTTACACTCCTCTCCTGCTCTAGTAACTAGTCACAGACAGTCGTGTCCTGCACTTATTTTGGGTTTTGAGCTTGGAAGCTTGTGTGCATATCCAAGATATTTATGCTATGAAAATATGTCAGTGATCTAAACGACCAAACAACGTAAAAATTTTTGAACAGGAAATTGTACTGTATTACAGTATTGTATAATTTTTTGTGACATTTCAGAACGTTATTAATACAGAGTTTGTCTAAAAAGTATCACAATCGTAGAAAATTGCTCATGGCATTTCCAATGATTACAACATAACCTTAGCCGGTTGTAAATGTTAAAAATGATTTAACTGTGATTTTTACCGACAACTAAAACAATTGCATTAACTGTAAGGCATTGATGTGAATCAAGTATTCCCATCAAAACAATGACGCGTAAATGTGTTTTGTGCAAAGAATCAAATTACAAAAACAACCACAGTTTTTTCTCAGCTCCAAAAGATCCAGAAACACGCAAAAAATGGCAAGATGCAATTGCAATTGAAAATTACGTTGTAACTGATGAAACATATGTTTGTAGTAAACATTTTCATAAGAATGATATTATTACTCACTGGGTGAGTGGTGTCCCACCTCATGTTGTAACAGTAAGTATTCATTTTCGTTCTATTGACATTGGTTATAATAACAAATCTATTAATTAAAGTGTTCTTATAGATTAGGTACAAAAAATGTCGATTGCGCCCTGGTGCAGTGCCAGGAAGGAATTTTAGTACAAAATACATTATACATAAAACACCGAAGAGATCAGATGACTATGAAATTAAATCAAATATTTTTTCAGTGTTAAATAGCGAGGATGATAATATTGATTTAGAAAAAGAAAATTTTCTTATCCCCAGAGAGACAGCTGAAAATGAAATAGGTGAAGATAATAATGATAGTAGTGTGTCTGACTATTTAGGAATATTTAAATGTAAAGAAACAGTGGAGAATGAAGAAGCTAGTTACATGCACAACGATGATAAGTTAGATGAAAATTCTATGAATTCAGATAAAAATCATACAGATTATGAATTACCACTAGATGAATTAAAAGAATCTGATCCAAATATAACTAATAATAGTCGTAAACAATATGATAAAACTTATAAAAGAGATAACATTACATCAAATTTTATAAATAAGAAATGTGAAAAAACTGATTCTACGGATGAAGAAAATTTCAAATTGCATGTTAACAAAAATTACAAAGAGCGTAAAATTTCAGTATATACAAAAAAATCATCTAAAAAGACAAAAAATTTTGATATGGAAGAAAGTAACTTAACTGAAACTTTAGATACTGAAAATGATTCTGTTAATAATCAAGATTACAAATCTATGAAACTAGAAGAAAGAGAGGATGAATTATGTGACAGAAATTTCTTATTATTTGAAGACCTACTTGAAATTTGTACAGAGATTGTATTACCTAATAATTGGTCATGTGTAGTTTTATCTCATGGGTATGCTACGACAATTACTTATGTTTATATGAGCATGTCGAAGCATGGGATACCATATATTGAGAAACAAGTATTCATTAAAAGTGATATGATCATACGATGCACTGCAGTCAATCAAGAAATCAACCCTCTCATTCACAACCTTGTGAGAGAAGGACGTCATGTAAAAATTCAGAATGTAATAGATGTAGAAGATTTTATAGAAGAATTTGATCAAAGACGTGTCTGTAAAGGTAAACAGTTTTGTTTGATTAAAACTAATATTTTTATATTCCATTGAAATTTATATTTCTTATTCAATTGCTATTGAAAATTATTCATATGAGAATTCTATTCTTTTACAGGAGCAGTTAATGTATCCTCTTCAGACAAAAATATATCTGAAGTTGCATATAAAGATGGTTTCAAATGGAGACATGTCTTGTGTCCCTTATTGATAAATAGTGATTCTCTGCAATGCTCAAAATGTGTTGCATTATCACGATTAATGGGACATAGACATAGATCACTTGCCCGTTTCAAATTTCGAATGGCAAAACAAATTAATAACAGTAATACAAGTCAAGAATATATTGAAATGGATAAGCGGTGATTATTCAAATTTATCATGAAGATTTTGTAATAAATCTGCAAAAAATCTTAAAAATCTTGTAAAAAATATTGAATCATGAATGAATGTGAATTAAGAGAAACAATGATAAATGAAAATATAATATTTTAATATTTTTATTTAGTGAACAAGCATGTAATTTCTATTGAATATTTTTAAAAAAATTTTAATGTACATAAATATACATAATTTGTTTCTGACTTGTGTTTGATTTATTACTTTTCTTTTTTATTTCCCAATTTGGGAGATCAATTCTTTTGACATTATTCTTCCAAATTTTTATTCGTAATTACAAGAAAATATATCTAATAAGATACTATTTCTGTTTTTTTCTATATTTTGGTGAATTTACAGATCTCTGAAAAAATAAAATTACAATTTATTAGAAGAATATGACATTATTTACTAATAATGGTATATACATACTTCTGTCCACTCCTTTTGTAATGTTTCTAACATTTTTGGTGTTAAAAGTCCTTCGGATAATAACTTTTCGGTTAATCTACCTTTTCCCGTTTGTCTATCATAATTAGCTCTCGACACCGTATCTAGATGAAAATAAAATACAAATTTGTTTAAAAAATTTAAACTTTTGTAATACAATATTTCAAAACTTACGTAATTTTTCAAAATTATCGTCTAAATTCTGTTGATCAAACGTTGAATATGTATATTGCATTCCTGAATAATGATGATAAAAATGATTAATAATAAATATGATCAGTATTTCCTTAATTATACTAACCTGATTCAGAGTTCGTAATAAGTGTTGTGAGTTTAATTATTCCATCTTCAATAAGAGAATCTAGGTGTGATTGTGCTGTTCTGACCAAAGCGGCATCAGGAAACAAATCCATGAATCGATAGCTATAAAAAATTTCAACCTATATTACGAATTTTGTTTCATTCTGCTTAGATATGAATAAACATAATTAGATATGAAGACATACCTAAGCCAAAGGTACAGATCTAGAACGTCAAAAATTGCTTCAAGATGAACGAGATCAATTATCGTTTTAGGCACTGAAAGTGGCCATCCGATTTGCTTCTTCAACCAAAGAAATGAAATTGCGTCATTTTTACTGTATTGTCGAGCGAACTAAAATCAAAACATGATAAAAATATATTTTAATTGTACTATAAATTTTATACCCATCTTTTGCAATATTTACCTTCAAAAACATGGAGCAAACAAATGTTAATTTTTTGTTAATAGGAGCACAACAAAAAACATAACGTGCTCGAAGTGGCAATGGAACATGCTGTATTAAATCAGCAAGGAATTTAAAATCTTCAGTATTACACATAAAGTATAAAGAGTCATCAACTGTTGATAGCGATACAAAAATATCCTGAAACAGTAAATAATAAGTTTATGTTATGAATAACATTATGAATTATTTCTAAATTTAATTGTTATTTTGAGTTTTACCATGAGATTAGATAATTTAGAATTTGGCAGATGATATGCATACAATTCAATTTGATCTGCTGTTGGATGTAATCCAGCTTGAGTAATAACTTCTGGTGTTTTACTAAGCAAATTTCTTAAAACAGGCAAATCTTCTGATCTGAAAGTTGTTACAAATCCCTGTAAAATAAATTCCTGTAATATGAAATACATTCCTGTATAAAGTATATATCCCAAGTTTATACCTGTTCCCATTGAGTACCATAACGACCTGCCCTGCCTGCAATCTAAATGATATAAAAAATAATGCAGAATATTGTAAAATAGTAATAATTATAACAGCAATAATAACAATACTTGTAATGCAGATGATACTGAAATTGTGTCTATTTCTTTTTCACCCTTCTCATTGATGGTAGGTTTTGTTAAGGAATAAAATATAACTCGTCGAATGTGTCTGAAAGATAAAGAATGTACTATTTGAATATGATTAATTATATTGAAAAACAAATTTTGTTGTTGAAACATACAAATTTAAGCCCATTCCAATTGCATCCGTTGCTACTAATATCTTACAACGACTATTTTTATCATTGAATTTTGCAGTTTGAGCAAGTTTAGTAGCTGGTGGTAGACTTCCATATATAACAGCAACTTCTCTACCTTTAGATTCAAGTTCACGTGAAACAGTATATATATCATTTTTATTGAAACAAACTATACAATCTCCTGGCATAACATGATTTAAAGTTTGTAATGCAGTATCTTCTATTTTAAGTTCAGTTAACCGTTGATACTGATGTACTTCAACTTCTTCACACATAGTTGAACAAATTGATTGAACCTGTTTATAATATTATACCGTTAAAGAATTTTTCCTTGTATTTTCCGAACAGTTAATATTTAACAAAATATGAAACTATACCAAATCTATGGCACTTGTTTCTCCACAAAGATGAATTTCATCTGCTGGAATTCCTAGTAACGCTCGTGTCCATGCCCAACCTCTACCACTATCACGCATTAATTGAATTTCATCTATTACAGCTACTTCACCTATGTACAATGAATAATATAATATGAGAGAGAATATATGTTAGCAATAAAAACAAAAATATAAAATGTAACATACATGTGTTATTAACACTTGTCATTTCTACAGTACACGATATATGATTAGCAGGAGACTTTTCATTAATGGCATATTTTCTTTCTTCACCAGTTACTAAATCACAAGGAGTTCCCTGTAATGAAAATTCATCCCAAATTTAAATGTTATCAACTATTTGAATTTAACCAAAATTGTTCAACATACATTTTCATTACATTTATTGAATACTTCTACAGCTAATAATTTTAATGGTCCACAATATACACCACTTTTTGCAGACATAAACCTTTTAAGGGCATGATAAGTTTTGCCACTATTGGTTGGCCCAGCATGAAAAATAATTTTTCGTACTTTTGTTCGAGCTATTGGGTACCTGAATGAAAGTGATAAATATAGTGTGAAAAAATAGAAATTTAGACTATCATTAATAAATTTATAAATATGTACTTACCAACTAGCTGGAGATCTTAAATCGCTAATTTTCTTAAGATCATCTATACAATTAATATGAGGGAAAATAAGTTTCGCATGTCTTATAAAATATGGAAAAATGTCAGTAATGTTTCTAGCTTCTTGGAGAATGTCACTCAAAATTATATGAAGGTCAGCAGGTAATGATGCAGTTTCAAGACAGTACTTTTGAAACTGTAGAAGTGCTTGATTTCGTAAAGTGTCTGAAAAATATATCTATGACAGAACATATAATGTTTGATATTACGAAATAATCATTACCATCTAAACCATATTCCATTGCTAAAGCATTAATTTCTTTCATTTGTTTAAAACGATTTAGAATTTTTATAAGATCTCCTTTTGGTAATGTACCAACTAGTTCAGCTCCTACATTGACATTGTCAGAATTTGTTTTTAATGTTACAGGTTGGAACAGAGAATTAGAAGAGGAAATGCTAGAGCTCTTTTTGCATCTTATTTGATTGTTTATATTCAAAGATCTGTAATTAATATTTAAGTCATATTAAAATATAAGAAACGAATATACACAAAATAATATACAGTGGTGGTAACAACGCATACCTTTGAAAAATTGTTGATAAAATAAAACTACTTCTCCGCATTAACTGTTCAGGAATACAATACTTTACAGGTATCATATTCACTCAATATATTTGTTTTAGTAATAATAAAACACACAACATTCAATGAAATTACTGGTAATAGTTTTTTACATTCTAACATATAAAGGTAAAGCAATAAAAAATATTTTTATAAACGTGTTTACTAAACGTTATCAATCATATAAGGTTAGGAAATTATTCAACTAGGTTATCCAAACCTCATCTACAATCCTAGACCTAACTTGAATTAAATGAGAAACATATGATTCTTACTGCCGCCCCAAAAGAACCTGACCAATCATAAGATCATATTCAAATGATTACTACGAGGATTTTACAAATGTACTCGCAACATGAGAATAATGAAAATTATATTTTAAATAAAAAAACATTGTTTCAAATTTATCAGTAATGTCGCTTATCGGTTAAACACTGGTAAAGATGTAAACGTCTCTAATGGGCTTCCATAATTTCTCACTAATTTTTAATAATCCACTGAAACCGAACTGAAAGTGTTCACTTTGATGCCGGTTGCTGATTCGTTTATTGATATCATTTAAGTGAAACTGATCCCCGTGATTCATTAATTACAGTATTTACAGTATATTGTTTGAAATTGGCTAAATTATTTATCTATAACTTAGTCTCAGTTGGTTCAACTTGTCATTACATAATATTTACTTTATTGATTATTCAAAATAATCCATTGTTTGATTTTCGTAAGTATTTGATCAACAAATGTTATCCTTTGTTCAATCAGTGTTCGCATTGAATAATTGAAAAATGAATTAGAATTAAATTGAATGAATTTATTAAATTTAGTAGGTAGTTAACTAGACTTAGCGCTTAATACATCATGAATCAGACACCAAAACAAGAAGAAGAAATCGCGGAAAAGAGATTCAGTTACAATCATTTTGATTTTAATAAAAATCATCTTATGAAAGATTTTAATAGGATCTTGTATATGAATCATGTAACTGCTTGTAATCAAAATCTTGAACTCTTACATAAATTGATAAATAAAGATGGAAAAATATCAGAAGGTAAATATATATATATATGTATACATATTGTTATTATTATATTCATTTGTGTTACTTTTTTGGAAGATGTAAGAAAAGAATTAATATACAATCGGGATATCAATAATGTAGCCACTATGAAAATGGATTTTGAACAAAAAGCAACAAAAATATTTGAAAATGATTTGCCTAATGTTAGTGAAAATAAACATATTACAGTTTGTTCAACTACTAAAATGTATGATGAGTTTAATAGTGAAGAAGTAAATATACAAAAAATTACTGATAATATTTGTAATCACAAAGGAAAATCTGAAAAAAAAATGCTAAAAAAACAAAGACAAAAAGAGAAAAAACTTTTAGAACAAGTATCATCAAATGAGAAATTATTGAAAACTAAATGTGAAAAACAAACAGCAGAAAAATTACTTAATACCGAACTATCAAATGCTAAAGATGGTAATGTGAGCAATAAAAAAGTTACTGAATCTATGACAAATATGAAGTGTTCAAGTTCCAAAGAAAATATTTCGCTTCCTGCAAATAAAGATAGTGAAACTAAAGTAGTAGTTGGTGAAACTAATTTAAATATATTGAAATTAAAGAACTGTCCTGTTGAAGATTTGGAATGTGACCAAATAGAAGAATTTGGAGAAAATTTTGTTGATGTAACGGTAATGATGTCAAACATGAAATTTTTGTTTGTTTTTATTCTAATAATGTCTATAATGTTACAGTATAAACGTCAAAAGCGTAATTTACCTCCACCAAGTGTTAAATCAGTAAAGTTATCTTCACTACATGGTGAAAATGCCATAAAACTGGCATTAGAGAATAACATTAAACAAGCTGTTGCTCATTTTTCTAAAGCTATTGAATTTGATCATACAAATATGAAGCATTATGTTAATCGCAGTTTCTGTTATGCAAGATTGAAAAAATTCAGACAGTGAGTACTGTTAACTTGTCTATCCAAAATTTTCTTAAACAATTTATATATTATTTAGACTTAGGGACTGTGATTAAATAATTGAACTATAATTTGTGTTATTTGTTTATTTTCCAGATGCTTATGTGACGCACAATATGCAGCCAAAAATTGTATGGATATTGATATTTTATCAAGAGCCAAAATATTACAAGGTTTAGTTTATAAGAATTTAGGTGTATGTATTTCTGTATTTATGCATTTTTACAAATTCATTCATTGAGTCATTATCTGTTAATAGTTTATTAATTAATAATTGGTTTTTATTTTTTCAACAGAATTATGAAGATGCAGAAGCTGCTTTTCAAGAAAGTTATGATTTAATCTCAAATGAACATGTTCGACATGAATTGATGTATTTACGTGTTAAAAAACTTGTTAATATGGGTTACTCTGAAAAATCAGTAATTTTGGCTATGCTAGTATCTAAATCTATTTCGGTAATAATTCTTATTACAAGAAGTGAATGGTGTCAATGTTTGTATACTTATACTTATTATAATTAATTTTAGGAGGCTCAAGAATATCTAGCGACTAATACATGTAAGTCTTCTGTACCTAAATTTACCAAAGAAAGTAACTGCATAAATGGGGATGAATTATATTATTCTGATGACAACGAAGAAGCTAATTTTGAATTGATATCTCAAATTTCATATTAATTATTTCATAAAAAATTATGAAATGAGACATAAAGACACTACTTTTTTCTTGTACTGAAGTTTTAAAATCAAAATTTTGCTCAGAAAAAATTTATCACAGTATTATAAAACATTATAATACCTAATTATATTATCTAAAATATAGAAAGTTCTAGATATAATATGTAAGTGAAAATGAGTTTTATCAAAATATAAAACATGTTCTGTAATAATAATAATGTAATAGTAGATCATCTTTTGTTTTTAAATTTAATTTTTACTTGAAATTGTCAAATTAAATTAAGTATGATTTGTTAGATGAAGTTGATAGTATTAAATTTTTTGTATTTTCATACTCAAAAATAAATAAAATCTAATATATTGTACATCTGAAATGGCATTGTTAAATTCTATTCCAACACAATCCGAAATTCGTACAAATTTAGGAAAAAATTTAACTAACGTTTTATTTCAATATGCTAATCCTGAATGTAAAAAATTATTAGGCATCTCATCATACCTCAAAGGACCTGGTGATGTTTTATGGATTTCCCCGCGCAATCAATTAAAAAATCGCAATATTTTAACTATACCTGATAAGATGCGAAATTTAAAATTATGCACGCATGAAGGAATATTAGGTGATGTTCTCTGATATAATAATTTTTAATTACAGTTTTAAATCGTTTTAATTTATAGCTTTGGGAGAAGTTATTTTGCAAAAGTTTCAAACTAAAATTAAAGATGACACAAATAAATTTTTCGATTACGAATTTAAAAAAAAATATTTATTATTAGAAGCAAGTAAACGTAGAGAAATTAATCGCTATGTAAATAATACTACTGCAAAATGGAATGAATGCATGGCTGTTTTGAAAAATCAATATGAAAGGAAATTAGAGGTAATTTGATATTTTGTTAGAATTTCAAGTATATGATTAATTTATTTAATAGGATGAAATAAAATATGCTGTGCGAAAATGGGAAGTACATTTGGGAGAAATTTTAGCACAAGAACGTATGGAGCTAATTGGACAAATGTTGGAAAAATTTCGACAGGATGCTACTTATTTGATATTATCACTTCATGATGAATTTGAAGAAATACACTATGAACAGAGGACAAATTTGATTGCCGAATTTAACAAAATTATGAGGTGAATAAATTTTAATGTCATTCGTATATCAGAAGATTTCTTCACATTTTCTTCTTTGGTAGGAAGCAACATGAATTAAATAAGTCTACATATGAAGCTTCACAAAAAGAGAACAATGAGTTACTACGTATTAAGGAAATCAAATTTCATACACAAAACATAGCTGATATAATATATGTTACATGTATGGAGAATTTACGACACGAGTTTCAAAAAAATCATACTTATGAACTTTATGAAGTAAAGTTATTCTAAAGAGTGCCTAATCTCTTGCCTTTATAAAACGTGCATTTCAATTGCAGGATCAAATCTCTGTTCTGAGAGAAATGATTGAGGTACTGAAGAGTACAAATGAAAAAATCCAAAATGAACAATATAACAATCTAGAACAGAATATCACTTTGAAAAAACGACTAAATAAAATTATGTACGAGTTCCAAACGTTTATAAATTTTGTATTTAAAATGGTTCCAGGAGAAGCAAATTATCTTTTTAATTTGCAATCACTACATTAATCATATAAAATGATCAGTAATAAAACTCAATTGAATGAACATGAGTACAATTTGGAAATAACTATATTATAACAAAATAATTTAAAACTATATCAAATAAAGTATAAATAATTTTATTTATCATATTTTGACACTAAAATTTATAATTTCCATGTGGTATTAAAACATATACACATAAAGAAATTGGTTTAATATGAAGATAAAAGTTCTAAATCTCTCGCATTAATTATCTGACATTCACGACACCAATCTGGATTTTGTTGAAGGCTAGATGTAATGCGGAGTTTACTATAATCTTTTGGAATAGGTCTTGGTATTGGAGCATAATCTTTCAAACGCCAACCATAAATCCAATTTGTACAATAAGGGTAACGATAGCGATCTTCAGGAGGCTTTTTCCATCTAGCAGATTATTTCAAAATATCTTTTTGAATGATAAAATTCAATTTATTAATATGTAATGATTGTATATCAAAACCTGCTATTAAGATAATTTTTTGTTGACCAAAAACTTGGTAAACCTTTTTCATGAAGAACAGCTTTTGTATCAGAATCAATTGGTTTCATAACATTTGTATCAATCAAAGAATTCTGTTTTATAGAGACCCGCGGTAATGATTCTTGAAGTGGCGACTAATAACATATCGTAAAATGTAGATGAACTATATTATATTTTCAAAAAAATTGATAAGTGGGCATACTATTTCTGGAATCTTGGATACCGACTCTTTTTGTGATTTTATGATACATTTTCTTTTAAAGATATCTTTCTCTAAATTTTCTATCAATTGTTGTTCATTTTTCATAAACCATTTGAGTAATATTGTATTCTCTTTTTCTATCATCTCATTCAAGAATTTTGGATCACCAACCATAAACTTACTTTTAACGGTGGTTGTCATTTTTAAATTTCAGAGTGACTTGTTCAGTTTGAATAAACTCACAAGCTGTAATTTCCGTTAATGATAATCAATAAAAATGGTAAATTATAAGAAAATGATTAAACAAATTAAAGATACTAAAACAAATGAAAATTGATGCTGACTTCCCCCATCAGGCTTCAAACGGCTTTACAATTTTATTTTTATATTGATAACCATCGAAAATATTTATTTGGTTTCAAATGATCCCAATTATCGATTCATAACACTGTTATTCAATACTTACTTACATCTTTCATCCTATGTAACTAATGTTTGTATTACATAATGAATATAATATATGGAATTATACCAATCTCAAAATTGTTTTCATTAAAGTAGTATTTATTTACATTATTTCAACATTTTGAACATAAACCTATTAATTTATGTATACACTATAAAATTATTTTACATTTGAAAAATTATAAGAGTACTTTATTTCAAATAAATGATTAAAATTATAAGACAATAAAACAATAATCATTTCAGAAAAATACTTATATCCGTCACTTTACCAAAACATAAAATCTCAGAACATAATGAATAAATCATGTTGAATGGTAATTAGTACCATATATAGTAAATTGTGGTTCATAAGTGTAGCATTCTGTACAGAAGAATAGAGACAAGATAGATAGGTATTCAGTCTAAAATTATAAACGTAATACTTCAATTAATTAATGGTGTATTTTAACTTTTTTTGAATAACAATGCATTTAAAAAAAATAAATTTTATTATGTTATATCAAATTATTTTTTCTCATCGATATTGAATAAAAGTTATACTTGTAATCCGTATGAAATTTCATGACTTGAAATTTCAATGAATATATGAACAAGTATCATTTTGATACATTCAATTTTCTGTCACAATTTTTTTTTTGTACTCTTTTGTGTACAATAAATTAATATAACGAAAATATCAATTTCATGACCCTACTTCTCTTAAAATGCTTGACTCATCGAAGAGTTTATTTCCACGCACAAATACTGTTCAACTATAACTCTTTCTTCAATGAATAAAGCAATAACAATAAATGATATTAAGCATAATTTAACAATTAATAAAAATATGGCGTGAATATGAGTTTTCATATGATATTACTCCCTCTTAAAGTCAACATCAAATGACTCAGTCGATCACAGCCATAGGAAGCAATATTGTAGTACATTAAAGATCTTAGATTACAGTACGTTGAAATCAAATTGACTAACGGCCATTTTTCACATTGTATTTGAATAATAAAAAAAAAGACAAATTGTATACTTTATACAAATACCAATTTCAAACTACCTATTCTGTTTTTATTATTTATATTCTGTACATACTTAACATTAACTTATCTACAGCTGTTCATAAATTAATTGTCAATTTACATTGCTACCAGTTTTCATAACTTAAAAAGTAGCAAAGATTTTCGTTTGTTAATAAACGTACAATACATTCTGTAAGTAATGTACATTAATCATTTTTTCTATTCAAAATATTTTCGCTACGTTTCAAATTTAATTCATTATTTATTGCTCGAAAGCATTCTAAATATCTCGTTCGATATCAAATCCTAATAATTTTACATTTCTTGCTTATCAAACGAATGTTTTGATGTTAAGTTAATTAATTTACAAATAATTTAATCGCATGAATTTTCAATTATGCGATGTCTAATTGTGTCAAATAAATTACCTATCGATATTTTCCGAACGCATTGAGCCGTTTCAACTATTCTAGATTCACATCATTGACGTCAGTGTGAACTATAATATCAGGTAACGCCGAGTATTAAGAGCGTGCCTATTCAAATTGAACATAAAAATAAAGAAAAATTTACGATCAAGAATTCAAATTTGTTAATTATATATTGATGCTGTCAATGCGATGGAATTTTTCAATAAACTTTTTAAAAAAATAAATCGATAGATACGTATTTAGTGTGTATAAAAAGTTGATTTAAACGAGCGTAACAAATGTTTTAACATTTACTCAATAAGTTAGTAAGTGTATTATAAACATTTTTTGAATATTTTATATGCACTGAAAAACTGAATTATTATGAATGATCATTAAATATTAGAATAATGCTGAAAATTTCTTAATCATTTTTTAAATTCACGAAATGAACATAATTTGAAAAATTCATATTTGCATCTACTTAAATTCAATGATAAATATAAAATCATAATAATTTGAAATCCTAAAAATGATAATACACAAAACTAACGTCACGTTGAATTTTATCACATAACATCATGAGAAAATATTTAAAAAATGACCACTACTTGTTGCACACTTTTTATTTTGAACCGCATGACGTTGACTCTTATTTGTCTCTTCTTGTTCAATTGGAACTTCAGCTTTTTCTTTTATCTGGCACTTGTCATTAAAATTTTTATATTAATTTCCAATAGCTAACTGATAATAATGCGGATGTAAATGATGATAATACAAGAGAGTATAAGTTAAAGATCAGAGTAATTTCACGTTCTTTTCCTTATTTTTCAATTACAATACAAATAAGTGAATACTACGAACAATATTAAAGATTTCTCACTTTAGATGCGGACATCACTGTTTTTCAGTTATTTAATAATTTTAATTTTTATTGAGCTTGTGTCCTGCACTGAGCTCTTTGATCTAATTAAATTGTCAAGTTTCTTACCTTTTGCCTTGATGGCAGATAAGTTAACAAAAAAATTTAACAATAAATCGATTCTTATAGTAAGAATCAAGTGATTCTCAGCTAATAATAAATTAGCTTGTTGAAAAAACATTTCCATTCAAAAATAATATCTAACTTCTAGATACGTCCAATAAAACTGGTGGTGTAGCACTA
Source organism: Goniozus legneri (assembly GCA_003055095.1). Lineage (NCBI taxonomy): Eukaryota > Metazoa > Arthropoda > Insecta > Hymenoptera > Bethylidae > Goniozus > Goniozus legneri. The sequence goes on from NCVS01000913.1 coordinate 797,643, forward strand.
TTATTAAAATACACACCTGCTCCTTGAAAACTAGAACTAGATCTCGAAACAGATGATTGCGTTTGACTAATTCCAATTGATCCACTATCATCAGAAATATGATGCCCATCATCTTGTTTATTGCGCAAAACGTATTTGAAAAATTCATACCTTTTTATTAATTAAAAAATTAGTTAATAAATATACCAACATTATCATCAACTGAATATTTATAATATACATACGTTGACCAACAAATGGCAGTGGCTGGCATTTGATACAGAATACGTGCATTTAGTCCTCTGAAATATGCTTGTAGACCTCCAAATCTGTAGACCATTCTAAAAGCATCTACCATACCTTGTGCTTGAACTCCACCTTGTTGAGTATTGAGAACTGTTTTACAAACATCTAGTGGTGTTGTTACTGCAGCCGCAATTGCACCTGCCATCGCACCTACGATTCAACAACAGATTATTACATTTGAAATCACAATTCACTTGAAAATTTTTTATTTTCATATATTTACCAGAAAACATGTGCGCTTGTGGATTATAAACATGTTCTGGATTTGTAATAGATTGTGCAAATTCATAGGCAATAAAATGAATACTTTGGAAAGGCACATTCATGGCCAATTGTGTAGTATAACTTCGATAAAATGCATATAAACCCTCTGTCCTATATATATGCTTCATACAACTTAATATATTTCTATAGGGGGAGTTATACATTTGTAATCGTTGCTTAACCACTGAAAATATAACAAAATTTGTATGTCATAAAATTTTCTTTACATTTAATTTCGTCAACAAAATCATACCTTCTGCTGGATTCATAACACCATCGTGTAAGACTGTTGCTATACATCCAGCGGTACCATATACTACATGATTAAATTGCGAAGGTAATTTAAAAGCAATTAGCTTATCTTTGAGAAATTCATAACACGAAAAATATAGAGCATGAGCAGGGCCAGCACCAGCAACCATAGCTCCCATTCCTCTAATGGGCCTTAAAAATCCTTCTTGCTGAACCATTTTACTGAGAACCGCTCTGACTCCTCCACCTCCTCCAGGGCCTGGTGTTAAAGCCTGCATTCGTGTCTAAACATTAGAGATATATTATCACACAATGTGGTAGAAGTATTACATAACATTATTTTAATCTTATCACAAGGCTTAATTTCATTTCAACTTAAATTTTAAGATCCAAATAGAACATAATTTCAATCTGGTAAATTCAAAATATCTATAATAATATGAATATTTGTATCAATATTAATCTGTCAAAAACTATGGATATTTATATTTTGATGAATAAATAGTTCTGAATAATATGGAACATTAATTATATAATTTAAATAAATGATTATACTGAAAATTAAATTATAAATCAAGCCTATTAAATATTTTTTAATTACATTACATAATAAATTGAAAATTTCTAATTTTTAGAAATGTAGAATTTAGAGAGCATTTATAATGAATCAGATGAATTAATTTCTAATAGATCTTAATAGATCTTTTCCTGACTTTGATAGTTTAAATCCACAAATAGCAAAAATGCAGACTTCTTATAAAATAAAATCATTGTTGATTTTTGACAACTTGTTTCTACTTTTCCTCATAGGTTATTACAGAAAAATTAATTCGAGGAGAAAATATTTATAAAGATAAAAAAATAAGATTGCTTGAAAAATTGTTATATCTAATAATAGTATTGAAGTGTACTGATTGGGATAAACTCAAAGTAATGGTGAATAATGAGGTAACTTACATAATGACTTTATGAACATAAAAAAAGTAATAATCGTAAATAATTTGCAATTCGTTGCAGCATTGAATTTTTTTATCCTATTGTAATATTAAAATGTGTTTATTCGCGAAAGGCGATTGTACTCGACTAAGATAAGCGATGTAGTGGCGGCATTTCCAGGAAGATAAGGGGGAAAACGTGCACGCGGCTTTCCCGATCGTTATCGGCATGAGATCGCAAAAAAGAGCAGATGCGGAAAAATGCGAAATAAGTGATTTGCGTCTACGCTAACATCTCAATTACGTAGATTTACGATATCTTAAATTCTTTCAACCAAATAGATCAAAATAAAGATGTATGTTTCACAGGAAGAGGTTATGTGAAGTTGTGTAGAAAAAGACAAAATAGGGATAAACATTTAAAATAAAGGGCATAGTATAAGAGATATCACTTTAAAATAAGATTTACGAATTACCTTAACACTGTCAAGTGGATACATGACACAATGTTCCATTATTCCGGCGAATGCTCCTGCTGTCATGTGCACACTTACGGATGCCGTTGGTAGGCTTTCGTAATCATCTATATTCATCCTTGTGCGATTCACTCGACGTAATTGAAATAAATGAATCTACTCTCGTTGTCCTCGTGAGACTGTTAACCAAGAGGGCTGAGAGATGTGAGGTTAACCTCTCTGAGGAACGAGAGAACGAAAAAAAATGAAAGTAATATTCAATTGCTCGCGAAACGCGGATGCCTTTACGTGCTCGTTCGTTTCGTGCGTTGATTTCGGAGGTTTAATGCGAGAGAAGGAAAGAAAATCGTTAAAAAAAATTCACACGCGAATTAAAATGATCCTTTTCGCACGCGATACGCGTGACGACGTGTGTACGCACGCGTATTATTCCGCGATTCGCGTGTTAATGGGGCCGAGTTTCGTATAGAAAAAGACTGCTGCGGGCTGCCCCCGGCGGGCCAACACTCACGACGGGGACTTCTCCTCTGCTACTACCACCACCTACTCACTCTATCTATCTTCCTCTCTCTTTCCCTCTGATACCAACTCCTGCAAAAATATTCCTCCGTAATTCGTTTGTGAGTGAATGACGTGTGACACTCTTACGTCTACTCGTGCCAAATAACGTTGTCGTTCGTAATCAATGATATTTATTACTTCATTGTCCTTAACTTTTTCCTCATTATTGTAAATCTTAATCGTGAAGCGAGTCAGTGAGCTCACTCTCTGTCTCTCTCCTTTTCTTTCTTCACCCGTTATATGTATATAATTTATACAAGTTAACGAGGTTATGTTGGTGCACACGTGCCGCGCATGCGTCGTGATTCAACACCACGTGGTTTCTCTACTGTAGTATAAACTGTAATATATGTCACATGTATTGTACAGTGAGCACACAACGTTCGTATACAGAATCATTTTATCGCTACTGTTCGTTTCTTCTAGCATCTAAGTATTGCGCACTCGGTCTACCACCGAGGTGATTAACATATTTATATGTGTACGTCTTATAAGAATTAAGCGTCGTCCGCTGACGAGACGGAAGTTCTTCGTCGATTACTAATATATAAGTAACAAGTAGTCACAGGTACTGACGTATAAGAGAATTCTATGATGAAACGGACAATCACGAATGTTGCAACATTCAATTATTAAGAAGAAAAATAGAAAATATTAATAATTTTTATTGGTCGTAAAAAATAGAAAATGTTTTCCTTTATTACGTTTCTATTAACGTACTCGGTAAATATGGTGTCATGATAAAGTACATCAAAATTTAACGTTTCGTTGTTTTCAAATTGCAATGAAAATAAATAACAGAAATAGTACGTACTATAACAATCTTAGCCATTTTTCATTCTTATTTGCAGTTGACATTTCTTTTGCTATCAACCTTTTCATGATATAGTTGAAATAAAAAGATCATCTTCAGCGTAATTATTCAATTTTGTTGTTTTTCTTATGATTTCAAGAAAAATAAAAAAAATTAAAATGTTCCTTTTTGTTGATTTTTAAGTTGTCGACGTTGAGCTATTGTTACGATTCAAAAGATTCAGTGTTTTGTGGAAACGTCCTTCATAATTCAGTTAAGGCTGCTTATCATAGATTTTCATAGATAGTGTTCTTGCAATCTGTAACATTGATCTAATTTATTTCGACGAAAATAATCGATCATATTATTTCCATTGAAATACTCGTTTCTGATCGAAAACTTTATTCAATTATTTTGATAGTTTATTTTCGACTAACACATTTTTTACATTCATCTAACCAGTGTCTTTGAACTTATTGATGTTTTCTTATCAATGAATGTTGTATGTATAGTATGCGCTAATGCTATTATAGTATATTCATAACAAACACGGTAAAAATAGCTCTTGTTAGCCGATTGCACACTCGTTTGTAACATAACATTTATGACATTTTTCTTTCTCTATTATGCAACAAGATCAAAGAAAGCACAAGGGTCTGTGATCGCATTACTGCATATGAATTTACACAAGAGGCCGTTCGAGTGACAAGGTCGATTGACAATACTTTAGCGCTCGCGTAAATAAGTAGCCAGCACGATGAGTCGACAGATAGCGTAACTTTTCGATGCATAATGTAATACATCCAGAAATTGTTACATGAGCAGAATTTGAGCGACTATTCGTATTGTAGTTAAATTTTCATACAGTGAATTGGAATAAATGTTTAAAATGACGATTTTTTTAAAAATGCTCACTCAGAAATAAAATTATTAATACAAAAAAAAAGTTTACTTTCTTTTCAAAATAAATGTGAACTTGATCAATAATAACTTTGCAATTATTATAAAGGTGCAAATATTTCTTTAATATCAATTTTATGCACATAACGTTTTCATAATATGAATTTTTCAATTTGTATTTACAAAATTTATTTTGAGTTTATTATGAATAATTAATACTGCATTTTAACTTTTACCTAATAATTTACAAAAGTTAAATATAGTAAGAAACTATAAATTTTTGAGCATTAAGAAAATAAAAATATCTAAACAGTAATTGGATAATTTCATCTATGTGCTATAGAATCAGTATAAGATTGAATTTAATAATTCATACACAAAATTATCTGGTAGTGATTAATAACAATATTTTTACATATATAAATTAGTATTGATTTTGTATCATACATACATAATCACATTAATTATTTACATTCTTTATAATAATCAGTATAACCGGTATAAAAACAATTTTAATAGTTTATGATAATTCTAAAAAATCGTTCAAATGAGTTTAATTTCCGTTTTGACTATATATTGCTCTTTGACAATTGAAAAAAAACTTATAGGTAGTACTGCATCATTTCGTGAAAAATGTACTTTGTTTTACCTAATTTTGTTAAATTATTGTAATTTTGAATATTACAATACAATTTACGAAAAATAATTTAAGATATATGTATATTTACAAACATTATCAAAATATGTAATATTAAATTAGTTTAAGAAATAAGTAATCTATATTTAATAATTATAAAAATGACACTGATTATAACATTTAACAGAATATACAAACATAATTAACAAAATTCTTCAGTGCAGCTTCAGAGTTATTGCGACCGTAAAAATGAAATTCTTAATTTGCATGAAGTCACTATTGTACTGAATATTCCACCATTTGCGAAACGGTAATTCACTATCATCTGCTATCTCTGTTATCAAACTGCTATCAAAGAACGATGAAATCATGATGTTACACGTACTCCAAGTTCTCTGTATATTATGAAATTCTTTAACAATTTTCTTGTATCAAAACATTAATAACCAAATTGAAAACTGAAATAATACTTAGTAACCTAGATTAAATAATGTATCGGTCATTTCTTTTGACTTAACATCTGAAGTTACGTGTTAATAGTAGCTATGTTTGGTTATTGGATCTTCTACTTCTACGAGATGAACTCGCAAACAACGGACGAGGTTTGTAGAGATCATCGCTTGAATATCGCTGATTGCTCCTTTGTCGGCTGTAATAACGATTGGACTCATAAGTTTGTTGGATAAGAAAATAAATTTTGCGATTTTAATGAACCTCACTGTAACAAATGACCTAAATTTCACAAAATTTCATTTTGTTCGTCAAAACAAAATCTAATACAATTTAAACATGCCATAAGATTCATTAGTTTTGTGCATTTCAGTTCAAAAGAATATTGTTTACAATCAACTGTTACTTTAAAACGGAAACATTAAATTGGTACATAACATAAAGAAATGAATGAAAATATACAAGTTTTTCAATTTCCTGGGTTTTGTGAATCTATCGATGTTACGTACCCTTTTTCATCCTTTGAAGAACACGAAGTAAGTGCTTTCTCGCTGGAAGCTGACACGTCGCTATCTGGACTCAGTGGCATCACAAAATTTTCACCGTTTACCATACTGGCAGGTGAGGCACAAGCGCTATTTCCACCACTCGATTTAGATCTTTTAGATGTAACGAGACGTCGCTTTTTTGTAGCAGCAAAATTTTCGTCTTGGAGTCCATCGTTATTATTATCTGCGTTATGCAAGAGTATGTCAGTGAGAGGACCAGAAGGTTGCGCTCTCTTTGGCAGTGGAGGTGCCATTGATTTTGAAACAGACGAAACAACTTGTCCTCCCATACTTTCAATTATGTCTTCCAAAGTTGTACTCTCTTCGAGTTCTACGCCTTCAAGAAAATTAGAAAATTTTTTGGATTGTTCCGTATCAGCTTTAAAATATTTACAATCGCTAGATATACTACTAGCAGTATCGGAAGACATTGTTTGAATATGTTCTTTTTTAATTTCTTCAATTTTTTTTGTTTCTACGCTTTCGGTAATCGATAAACATTCACTTTTTATATTAACTTTATTTTCGTCGTAGTTTATATTTACATCTTTAACCACAATCGTTTCTTTCATACCTTTCTCGTCTCTAGTTTCACTTATTTTTGATATTGAAAATCCGGTTTCTAATTTCATATCATTTGGAGATAAGGAATCAATTTCAATTTGTTTAATTTCACCTTGTTCTTTTTTATCACTTGATTCTGCTAAACTATCGTTCGTTTGCAAGTGTTTAAATTCTTTGGTAAATGTTGGAATATTTGAATTTAATATAGAAACATCAATGTCTTTTTTAGTTTCAGATTTTTCTTCTACGTCCAACTTACCTCCAATTCTTTCTTCAATAGTCTCTGAAAATTTTTCGGTTATAACTTTTTTTACCGATAATTCCATGCTAGCTAATTCTGCTTTTAAATTCATCTGTTGCTGTTGCAATAATTCGTTCGAAAATGCTTCACTTTCTAACAACATTTTTGTTCTTTCTTCTAAAGTCAAATTAGTTTCTGGATAAGGTTCGTCATATTCTTCATTAGATATTTCGATAATCTGTACACGTTCGTCATCTGGCACATTTTCCAAGCTATTTTCGTCTTTAAATTTGTTCTGTGTAACTGTTTCAATTTTTTGTTCAACTTTTTTCCCTATTTTTCTACTCTCTTCTCGTTCCTTTCGCTGTTGTTTTTCCATTTGTTTCCTGATTTTCATCAGCTTCTTTGCCTCCTGAAAGTTCTTTGCAAATTTCGGTTTTTTAATTTTCGACTCGATCAAACCCGTGTGATCATCATTCATTAATGGCCTTTTCTTAAGAGGCAAACTTGTCTCTCCACTGAAACTCGAATCATATTTTGTAACCTTACTATCGTAATAGGTACTATCGATTGTATTTTTTCCTCCATATTCGCTCGATCGCTTAGATTGTTTACCGCTAAATTCTGAAGTTGACTTCAACTCATTCATTCGTGTTCCCTCAATACTATCCGAAGTTTCGCTGTTAGAATTATTCATATGATTTGATTCTCGCGCGATACCAGACGAGCTTGATTTACCGCTTATAATATTTGAAATCGAATTACTCGATTGTGAGCTTTTCGTATTAGAACCATTTGAACCATCCCTGTCAGTCGAGCGACGATCGTTCGAATTTTTTCTTAAACTAGAATGATCATCCTTTGACTTAGCTTTTTCTTTATCTTTGCGTTTTCTATCTTTCAATTGTAAATCAGTTTTTGTGTCCTTTTTCTCCTCAATCTTTTTAGATTTATCATTCGTTATTCTACTCTCTTTTTTAGTGTTAGACTTATCGTCTTTTCGTTGTTTTTCTAATTTATCCGATGATTCAGATTTTGCAATCGTATGGTCTCTTTTATCTTTCAATGCATCTTTATGAGAACGTTTATCGTCACGTTTGCTTCTATCTTTCGATTCCATCTTTTTATCCTTTCCATCAATTACTTTATCAGACGATTTATTCGTTTTGCTGTCGCTATGATTAGAAGAACTTTTTGATGAGGAACTTTTATGATCCTTTCTAGATGAAGTCTTCTTGTCGCGTGACGAATCTCTTTTATCCTTACTTTCTTTATTAGATTTCGAATCTTTGTCTTTATTCAACTTCTCTTTCTCAGTTAATTCTTTCTTTTCTCTCAATTCACGAATTTTCTCTTTATATAAATCTTTCAAGTCTTTAACTTCCTTTGTAGCATTCTCTTTTTTATCTATATCTTTTATTCTATCTGATTTTAATTCCGTTGAGTTTTCTTTGGAAGTTTCGATGTTGTCTTTTATTTTATCGTAATTCTTGTTTCCTTGATCATTCTTTTCTTTACTTTTACAGCTACTATATTTTTCATTTTTAGAACTAGTATGACCACTTTGTCGTTTACGATCACCATCTTTATCTCTTGCCTTCGAATCCTTATTATAAATTTTATCTTTAGATTTTGATTTTGTAGATTCGCTAATTTTAATTTTGTCTTTACTTATTTTGCTATCATATTTTTCTTTTCCACTACAAGTAACATCATGAGAAATTTCCTTAACGGATGAACTAATTTTATACGATTTAGAATCTTTTTGTTCAGAAAGATCTTTATATTTCATTGAATCAACCGAAGTTTTGAAATTTTTATTTTTCAGAGTATCTAAATCTCTTATAACTTTGAAATTATCTTTTGAATTTTTTGAGTCAAATTTGTTTTTGGAAACTTCATCTTTAACATCTAATGATGGCGTTAAAGCATGGTTTGAAGATTCAAAATCTGTAACTATAGATAATCTAGAATCAGATGAAACTTTACTGAATTGTGAATCTTGATTGCTATTATATTCAAAATTATCTTGAGATAATTCATTAGAGCCACTTGGACTTCTGGACCTGTGACTAGTTAATTCCGAAATTCCTGACAAATGAGAATCGTTTGAAATATTAGATTCATTGAGATTCATTATATCAATTGGTTCAAATGTAGGGCTATCTTCTTCTTCTTCTTCCGCTTTGTCATCCGATTTAGTTGAAGAATTTAAATTATTATCAGTCTTATTAGAAGTTTTAAATGTATCTTCAGATATATTTTCATCGATATTCATTTGATCATTATCACAATTAATACTTTTACTATTTTCTTCTGCATCTTCCAAGCTATGATGTTTATCTTCGACATATGTTATACCATTTTCTTCTTTTACAGCATTGAGTTCATCCATTCCATCGACAGATTCAAGCGATACATCTTTTAAGCTATTTTTATCTGATTCTGGAGAAACAGGATCTAGGTCCTTAGGTAATAAGTCTTTAAGGCCACATGCCAAATCTTTTTCTTTTGTTTTTGGTCTTTCTATTCCTAAGAATTTATAAACAACATCTTCAATTTGTGGCATGAAAACTGAATATACTTTGGGATTTACTACTTGATCCACAATACGTTCAACACCGGCATCTAAATATGGAGCATCATGGATGTGTTTTCTCAATGTTTCTCTCAATTGGTTTTTATTCAGATCAGGAGTCCATATTTGTTTATCCAAAAAAGAATTTACTGAACTTTCAACTCTAGTACGAAGATTTTGATAGGCAGGCTAAAAAATAAATAAATGAAAACAGTAAATTTAATTTCAACGAATATAAGATGAATTTACTTAATACTTCTATAATATTCATTGAAAATAGCTTGAAATAAAAAAAGTTACCTTTGTATCAACATCAGCAATACATTCTTTACGAAATTGATCAAAAAGACCTTGTGATTTCACTTCACCGACTATGTGGTCAATCAATCGATGATCTCCAGCTAACAACGTATTTGATAAATTCAACTCCATTTCAATGACGTAACGAACACAATTCTACTTTAAATATTAAACTATTTTACATATTTTACAGGAATTAGAGTCTGTAATAGTAAGTCGCCATGCTGAATGAATTTTGTTTATCTATATATACAATATTTGTAGCTAACTTCACTTATAAGCTTTCATACCAGTGTGAATTTATCTACAAGTAAATTCATATACATAACAAAATAAACCGTAGTAGTTATTTTATAGTTTATTATATGTATAAAAAAATTGGTTAACATTTTGATGTCAATTCATGAAAAATTTACATAATTTGTTGCAATACCGCAATTTATAAAAATTATCTACCGAGTTAAAAACTATTTTTAACGCCATCTTACAGCTGAGATAATGACTAATGATAGAGTAGTTCAGAAGTAGCTTTCAGAGTCAGTGTGTTTCCAATTCGATTGTTTATCCCATTCCTGTTAAAAACTGTCCAATGATATTCTTTGTTAGTAGACCCACGAACTATTGTTTATATTTAATTTTTGCAATTACATAAATAGATTATTACAGATATCCATCTATTGAAAATATATAATCAATAATTTTTTCGAAAAATACTTGTTGATGATATCTTTTTGTCGATAACGAGTAAAACATGTAACACACTGAAGTGAGACACTATTCGCAAACGACAGTCGATTAAAAAGATTCTGCCTTTGTGCCAAACGTCAAAGTTAAAACATCCTTTGCCTTTCTGCTTTTGTAAAAATTGGTGACGTTTTGAAGGATAAATTCTTGTTTTAGAAAACGAAGTTTCGTAACTATTTTAATATCGTGGTAGTCGATTATATTACAAGTCGTTTTCGTCAACACCGATACAATTCATACGCTCTCATGCAATGTTAGTGAGTTGCTTTTTGCACTACACATTCCGTTATTTTTTCATTCATCAGGGTCCCGATGTTGTGAATATTTGGAATCACAATAAATCCTATTGCAGTTAAATACACATAAACGTAAAATATCACCATGTTTTGGGCGAATAATTATGCCTCTTCTCCGCATATTGAGGCTCTACTTAACAAAGAAGTAAGCTTATTTATATTACAAATGTAAAATAGGAGTGAATATTTCATTATGAATGACGATTTTAGGATGTTACTCTACAAGAATTAATGGATGAAGATGATATTTTACAAGAGTGTAAAAGTCAAAACAAGAAACTTTTAGATTTGTATGTATACTATTATTGAATATTTATTGGATATTTATAGATTATCTCAAGTTTATGATTAATCATTTTAGCTTAACAAAACCAGAGATCATGGATGAATTAGTACTACTAATAACTAAAGAACCATCTACAGATTTAGAAGAAAAATGGAGATATAAATATCCAAATATTGCTTGCGAGTTGCTCACATGTGATGTGTCGATTTTGAACGAGAAACTAGCAGGTTACTAAATACCTTCTTAATTTATTGCAGACTTTGAACTTTTTCAGTTATCAACTATTACTTAAATATTAAAATTTTAGGTGATGCATCACTTCTTGCAAAGCTTTATTCGTTTATTGATACAGATCAGCCATTGAATCCCTTACTCGCATCTTTTTTTAGTAAAACTATTGGTATATTGGTTGTGAGAAAGAGCGAACAGGTAAATATGTTTTATAATTTATTTTAAGTGCAAATTTCTATCAGTTAAAATTTAAAAAAAAATTTTTCATGGCATATATTATATAATAATTAACAAGATGGTTTTTTCCACTTTCCCATGATTTTCAAAATCCTTTATTCCTATCAATTCTACCAGAATTGGTATTCCTATCAGTTCACATGTTTACAGGTTCTAGAATTTCTGAAAAGTCGTCAAAGATGTGTAGATTTACTTTTACAACATTTAGAAACGTCCGCAATTATGGATCTAGTTTTGAAGCTTGTTAGTCAAGTAGAAGGAAGCGATATGCGTCAGAATATACTAAATGTATGGTTTGTTTTTCAAAATAATTATCCACGTGTAATAATGATTGTACAGCTTAAAATATATTTTTCCATTTCAAGTGGTTAGATAGTCAACAATTAGTACAAAGACTGGTTAAATTACTATCTACTACATCAGAACCATCAAAACATGCCAATGCTACTCAATTACTTTGCGATATGATAACAGTTGCAAGAGAAAATCATTGCACATCTACAGAGAGGAATGAAAATGATCCTATTCTTAATACATTAGAATCGTAAGTGGACATCAATTAGTTTTTACTTTTTTTATAGTTTGTATAAATTTTGATCACTAAATATTAAATTAGGGAAGAAATAGTGAATCTTATTCTGGAAACAGTTTTAACTGGTGAGAAATTAGAAAGCAGTATTATTGGTGGTATACAAGTACTCTTGGCATTATTAGGACCAAAGCATATCAGGTATGTTCCAAATGAATCATTTTTAAAATATCATTTCAGAATAGTTACCAAAATTTATATTTCATTCAGTGATCAGAAGAATAAATCGTTTGTCGCTGGAGACGAATTACTAATCAATCAACGAAGAACACGAATGGCAAATGCTACTTTAATCTATTTGGAACAGTTGCATAATCTTTTATTGGATCCACCACATGTAAGTGATATTTCATCTTATTAAATTATAATGTAATATATTTGAGTTTTATAATATTTTGAAGATGATGTTAACATTTGCATTTTAAATCATAGAAACCAGCTGTCAAAACAACTGCTGGAGTTTTAGAGTCTCCATTAGGCAATACGCGTCTTCATGTAGCTAAGTTATTTATGGCACTATTATCAACAGAAAATGTAAAAATTCATGAAACACTAGCTTATCTGGGAACGTTCCAAACTTTACTGGTAAGAAACTTACATAAAAATTTTGTAAATAGTCATGAATAATAATTGAATTTCCAATTTAAGGATTTATTTTTCCGATATTCATGGAATAATTTTCTACATACACAAGTACAACATTGTTTGGCCTCGGCTATCAATTGTGATTATCAGGGTAGTAATAGTATTATTTATGTCGATGTAAGTATATTTTCTTTGAGGTTTATACAGAAGACACAGAAATGAAGTTTTTAATTATTTTCAGATATTTGTCAAAGGAAAATTATTGGATCGAATAGTTGATGCATTTGATAGGAATGAAAACAAACAGTGAGTTATACCAAATATCCAAAATACTATGTGAAATTGATTTTTACTTTTATACATAGGGATAAAGAAAATCGAATCAGACAAGGTTATATGGGACATTTAATCAATATCGCAAATAATATTGTTACACAGTGCGAAAAAAGTTTCACATTTGATAGATTTCTCAAAACCAATTTATCACCAGAATGCTTAAGTAAATGGGAAAATCTTGTAACAACGCAATTAGCTGAAATTAATAATACTAATCAAATTGTATTGGTACGTGAACTAAATTTGAAATAGATTATTATATATTTCAGTTATAACTTGAACCATAATTATTTTAGGGTGGTCAAACACCTGCATATATGAGTAACTCGGATGAAAATTCAGATGAATATAATTCCTATTCTCAAGGCCCATTCATTCAACAAGTCAGTTAACTATTTATAAATATATTTGTTGATTACATGGTTGCAATGAGTCTCTTTTTTTTCAGATGTATAACACTTATCAGGGGCAACAAATGACTTCCCCATTTGTTGATAATTTTGGTTACCATGATGATGAATTTAATGATAACGATGATGCTTTACAGTAAGTATTTTGATTATATGTATTAACAAATTGTCATAAAGAAAATTAAGTTTCGTTTGAAAGTGTATTTTCATGATCAATTATTTGATAACATCATAATAACATTAAAACTAAAACTAATGTGATGAGAGTTTAATATGTAACTTTTCAAACTTTGATCATAAAATGTACTCCAAACCTACATTATAGTAACTCGGTTGAGCAATTAACAACGTTGGCCTTTAATCTCAGCGAAGAAGATCTTGACAAGAGGAGAGACATGTTTAACGAGGTGATTGATACAGATCTAATTGTAAAATTGGTTATTTTATGATTCATTAATATTTGTTTTATATATTGTCAGATTTGTCAACAAAAACAGAATGCAGGGCTTGAAGATGGAGGAGGTGGTGGCGAATGGGCCGATGAGGGCGATCTAACTTTTCAGACAGTTGTAGACAAACGTGATTGGCCTTCGAAACAACAAGAACAAGACTCCAGCTCTTCCGATGAAGATGGTGACGATCCTCGCGAATTGCACATGGAGATTGACACCAATGATCGTATGTTTCTTTTAGCCGTAATAATAGTTTGTTGAGTTGAACTGTTTATTCATTTAATTTTTTTTAAAGTGAGTGGAATGATAAAATTTGCAGCTTGGGGATCCAGTGAACCATTATCGTCTAAAAATATCACGTCAGAAGTTGTGCATCCTTGGGGAGCTCCTGCCGAACCCGTTGAATCGACCGGTTGGGCGAATTTCGATGATTTCGAAAATTCATTAAGCACAGAAAATACAAATGTAGCCGATAGTAAATCGTCGGATGACGTTAAACAGGAGACGTCGGTATTTCCGGAAAGTACGAATGAGAAGATTTCAGAGTCAAAGGAAGAATTTAATACTGATAGTATTGAAACAAAATCTGCTGATACAGTACAAGCAAGCTCTACTATATCAGATGCAAATTTCAATGAAAAGAATTCTAACGAAAAGAAAGAATATGAAAGTGTAAATTCTGTACATACTGCTGATAATAATGCCAATACAAATGAAATTCTGATCGAAAGGTATTTATTTTAAGATACTTTAAGATATCATATAAAAACTATTAATAATATCTTTTTTTTAAATTAAATGTTCTTTTTATTTTCAAGGAAACTCGATCATGAATTAGAAACTAAGCCAGAAGATACAGTGAAAACTCCAAAACAAATTCAAAACTCGCCTGACAATTTGCAAGAAATAAGTAATGTAAAAAATGAACTGCCGGAAGCGGCACTAACGTCCACAGATTCCAAGTGAAATGTTTTCTCCCACTAATTTAGCATGGCAATAGATCAAGAAAATCATATCAGTATGAATTTGTACGAATGATTGCAGAATTCTACATTTATATTTTCATTAGGTCACATTGATTATTATGCTTTACTACGTTGGCACTGGGTACAAACAGATTACGGCAGGGTATTAATGCAAATGAATCCTGAACTCTTTAACGCTCAACTATGTTTAGTAAATCATTTGATGTCTATAACTATATAAATATGTTCCCAGTTTGCCAGCGTTCGTAGATATTATCTACGGATGTAAAATGTCCCCAGTGTTTTATGATGATTGTTAAAAGTTTCATAAACTGTTATTTATACGTAATTGATACAAGTACAATTAAAAAGGAAAAAAACGTTGATTAAACAGTCGAAACCAAGAAATCTAAAATTGTTTGTCATTTGTATATCGAAGCAGACAAAGTATAATGTGCCTGTACACAATCTAATATATCGGATTTGTGAAGTATGTATTTTGTTTGCTTGGTAATATTTGACTCACAACCCAAGTATTATACAGGATTGTATACTATAATGTTTTAAGTAATGTGGTTATATGAGGCTATTTAGAAAATCATTGTAGTTTGGAATATCAGAATTAACTGATGCTTTTGCTTAATCACTCAATGAGGCAAAGGTACTCAGGCATTGTGCCTATTGTTTAATCGAATATTAAACCTATACAACATTGTGATGCATACAGAAAAGAATCCTGTATTTTTATTACGTTATTTTACTTATTCGGTCAAATCTTATACATATTTAATATGATTAATACTTGAATGTTTAATCTTATTTGCATTCCAAGAATGGGTTTGAATTAAGTATATTGTATAATAGTCTTTCAAAGAGATCTTCCAAAAATGCAAAAAAAAATGAAAAAATAGTATTAAATTACAGAGTCAAATTGAAGACTGTATGTTTTGATCAATATGTCTATAGTTTGAGAAGAATCTGCGGATTACTTTTCAGGTTTAATCACCGACTTTCTTCTGCCTTACAATTTTTGCAGTAGCAATGTGTTTATAGTGTTGTACACGAAATGCTGTACATAATTAGTTAATAAATGGAAAGCATTGTATGAATTTTTTTTATATCACCTGTGATTTACTTAAATTCTATCACTGAGGTAATCAGATTCAAATATACAATTATTTGATTGTTTTTTTTTTAAATTTTACGGATTCTTTATTTTTATAAATTTTTCGCAATTTTACTTTTTTTTTTAATCATCGTCTTGTGTTGCATCTTCTGACGAGGCAGTAGTCATCATTGTAGAATTTATGGTATTACTCAGATTTGAAAATCCATTATCATGCGGTGGATTGTAAAACGAAATATTTATTTCCTCGTGCCTACAATATTAAATTTTAATATAGATGTATACGCACATTTATGAAATATTAAGTTTATTAATAACGGATGTATTACCTATCTGTTGTGTCTTTTGTAGAATTATCAGCATCAGTGAGAACACCGATTTCATAAACTATTGCTCTTATAACGTACCTGCAAAAAAAATATTATAATTTACAATACATATATGCATTAAAAATTTATAAGCATTTCATTTTTAACCGACTTACAAGTCACTAGCCGTTGTAGTTTCTACCGATTCATCAGGATCTTCACGGGATACGCTATTTTCGTTGGAATCTAGTACTGGAACCGCGTCAAAATTATTCAATAAACCCAGTAAAATTAATACGAAAAAAACGAAGTGAATCGCCCGTAAGGGCCTTCTGTGTAGTTCTCCACTGTATAACATTTCAAATGAATGCACCTTACGAGTACGGCAACTTTTATACCTCTGTTCGGTTAACAAATACTTGCTTGCATATAAAATAACGTGTGTGTTGTGTGTATGTGTTTACATATTTCATACACACGTACAACTCAGTTCTCATCAAGATCATAAGTGGAAGCGGAAAATTCTCGTCTCAAGATCGCGACATACGCATCGTAAAGTAAAGCACTATTGTGCTAATGAAATTTTCAAATTTGAAATTCGATTAACGCGCGCTTCACGATATATCACTTCTGAAATATTAAGCGAAAGATTTTCGTATTGAGATTATCTTGAGACTGGCAATAAATATCTTTATATTAAATAAAATTTTACTTAAAGACACACGGGAAATGTTCACATAATAAAACCATAACTATACTTTTTTTTAAATATTAATTTCTGAATTATGTTCATTATCGTATTCAACTATTTTATATACTTTATTCATTTCAAAATGTGGTTGATTTTGAAATTTATATGAAATGTTTGTAGAATTTTTTATTAAGGTCGATTATCAAATATCCCGTGTATCAAATTAACAGAGTAGTGCAAAATGCAACGTGCCTTTAAAGCACTTATTGCTTCAAAGGATGAGAAGATATCTAAAAATAGAATACGTTTCAATTTGAATTGTAAATCAATTCTTTTTTGTTTCACACTAATTTTTATTTTTGTATCCATAGTTTTATAAGTATAACATATGTGTAATTTCAATAAAATAGAGTAGTGTTATACTAGAGAAATAGAAGCAGCTAGTGCAGGCTTTTTTTAGGGGACTTTCTGTACCCCTTTAGGTTTTTTACCCCTTCAGAAGGGGAGATCATCACCCCTTTGGTTCTAAAAAAGGGGTAGCAGTTGATAATGTTTTGTGGAAGAGAAAGTTTTGTCCATATTTTACAAGTATTTTATATCAAAATAAAGTAACTTTATACATTCAAATTTCTAACATAATATAAAAAATTATATGAAAGTGAGACAAATTTTTATATTTTTGATTTATATCAAAATTTTAATTAAAAATTTCCTTTGAGTCATTTTGAATGAACTACTTTGTCAATACTTTTCTCATTGCATAGAGACTCCCTACTAATACAGATACGCAAAGTATTATTTTGTGAGCATGCTCCGTTCCAATGCCAACGTAGAGACCATCCCAGTAGGCTGACGGTCCCTCTCCACTATCCTTGGTGTATGCGTTCTCCAGGATTGGTTGGCTTGTGATTGGTTCTGGGAGGTCTCTACGTAACCCTGTAGGAGTGTATTCTAATAAAAAAGATTCAGTTCACCCCAGTTTGTTGAATCTTCTACATCGCCACCAGTTGTGCAATTTGGAAATAATACAGTGAAGTAATCGTTCAAGTGTTTAAATGGTTTCGTGAAGTGATAATAGATGCTACTTGTGGTTAATGTTGGAATATTAGCGATACGTTTGATAATTAATATTCAGAAATGAATATTTTTATTTATTTTTATCTTATAAATTGATGTTCATTCATTGTGCAATATTTGTTTCGATTGACAATTAAAACGAGTTATGAGAAATATCAAAGCTCTAGTTATTTGAAGAATCGAAAAATATCTATAAAATAAATATATACATTATTGATCTCCCTTGTTCAAGAAATTCAAAGTGTATTCCTATAAAAAATGTCGGTTTCCACCCTTTCCCTTTTTCCATTGGGGACCCTCTACCCCTTTTGATTTTTCCCCTTGCTGATAAAGGCTCCCGCTCCCCTCAGAAAAGCTAAAACTGCTCTGCCGTAGAACAAGAGAAACCAGTCTTGTTGTATCAGTCGTAGCGTAATCATTGGATAAAGTATTTTTTTTTAAATACCAGCAGAAATGAAAAGCTGGCTATAAAATTAATTTTTTGGTTGATTTCATGCTAGTGAATAATTTAATTTGAATTTCAAATCTCAATGTGAAAAATAAAGACGGAGAACCAATATAAAATTTATAACTTGAATAAAATAATTCTGAAAGTGAGAAAAGTGGTGAATTTGGAATATTACTACCTAGGTAAGATACCTATTATATTAACAACGTAAATATCGTGATTGAAAGAAAATGTTGGCTTATTTTTGATGAAATATAACATATTAAATAATTTTACATATTTTTCATGCTGAATTAAACTATTACAAATGAAAATTTAAAAATTGAGAAATTTTGTTATTTCAAGTAAAATTGAACTTTTCTATCAATATGTATAGCTTACGAATTGTTCAAGGTAAACGTTTTATTATTCAGTTGACACATTCCTTATTTATCTTCTGTAAATTTATATATTGTTGTACGTCCGCTATTTTTGAAAATAACTTTAATGGCTGATATTGGAAACGATAGATTGGCACGCCCTCGCGAAATGCGGAACAAATGGAAGCTTGACAACAATTTCAATTCTGCCGATAATGAAGTAAACTACATAAAATGATAATTTAGTAAAAAATAAAAATTTCTCAATTGATGGAAACTTTATATTATTAAATATTAATAGTATAAAAATTTTTAAATATTCGAAAAGTTGATCGGAGATTTTCTTTTAAATTTCTTCTTTTAATCTTTTCTTCTAAATAATCATGAAAAATATAGTTCATTATTAATAATTTATCCTTATTCAATAAGTACTGTTTTAGTTCTACTAAAATGTGCTTCAAAATTATAATTTTTGTAATAATTCACGAACTTTCTTCATTATGAGGTTTATGTAAAATAATTTATCATCTTGAATCAGGAAAAATAGAATCAAAATTTTGACGTCTCAGAACTTTCACCGTGGAATTACTTTTAGAGTTTGAAACTAGAATTGCAAATACAGGTAGTCTTTTTTTTCAAATTTTTCGAATCGCTAATTAACAAGTGATCGTACATCGCACATGTATACCTGTGGGTGGACGTATTCCCATTTTTTATTCTTCCTATCAAAATCATTGAAGGGATAGAAACGTGCGGCTGTCGTACGCGTTTCACCCTACCTACAATTCTATAATAAATGCACAGGTTATTATTTCGCGCGTATAATATTGATGGCGCTATGAATGTTCCATAGGGGGTGGAATACGTGCTTGTTTCGAGGCATAGTCTCACGGGGTGTGTGGGAGTAGGGGAGAGGAAACCCCCAAGTTTTTCTCGTATACGTATACGTACACTTATTCGGTATACATATGTATGCGTATTTTATATACGTATGTACGAAGGATGAAGGAAACTGGCGAAAATGGCGATGGGGCGCATGCGTTGCAACGAGATAGTATTATTGATCTGACAAGGGGCGGACTACGTAAAACCTTCCCTCTTCTCGTACGAGCGACCCTTGCGAATCGTCTTAACGGTTTCCGGAATTGTTGAAAATGTGCATCGAGAAAGCGATAAATGATAAACAAGAGCAAAGAAAATGAGTCACGCGTATATATTCTATTACTATCGGACGAATCTCGAAATTTAAACGACTCTCCGTTCAACATTCTAATATTTTCCATATAGCGATAAAAAATTACGCGAGCGGTGTACATTTATTTAGTATTAAATTTGATTATATGGCAAATTTCCGAACTTAACAGCGAGAGACTAAAACCGGTCGAGTTAACGATCGCCAGAACTCGATACGTACACCGATAGAAGGAATTTGAAATTCTCGCCGGTCAATTACATATGGGAAAAAAGACAAGTTCCAATGATCGTTTCTAGGGGGATAGGGAGAAGAGAGAGAAAAAAATATAAGAGAGAAGAGAAAGGGGGTGGTGACCACGAAGACTCGAGATTTATACGTGCCTGCGAATTTCCGACTGAACGGTCACCAAACGCGTCGCCCCCCCCCCCCCCCCATTTCTCTCCCCCATTTTCAACATTTCTCCCCCTTCATTCATGCTCGCATATGCATTCCCCCGTACACTGTTCGCGCGAACGTTTTCTCTACTCGACGAATGCGAATCCTTCCCCTCTCCCCCTCCCTTCCCTCTTCTCGCCGACGTGCGTGTGCGCGTGCTCCGTCGCCCCCGAGGTCCCCTAAAGCCACCATTCCAGCCACTCAAGAGTATTGCCATTTTCTGCCGACTAATACATACCAGCGCGCGTACGTACACACGCAATGATAGATGTACGCGTTTCTGCGCGAGCGCACGTTCCGACGTACTTCGCAACACTCATGGAAATGTCATTGGCATGCGCCATTTCCCTATCGTACGTTTTATATTTATTGCCTCGATTTACTGTCCCCCCCGCTTCACCTCATTTTTTTACCGCCTTTCCTTTCTCTTATTTCGTTTCACGAGCAATCGTCATTGAGTATGTCGCGTCAAAAAAGTGCAATATTTTGAATAGTAATTTCAGCAATTCACGATATTTAATAAATTTCTTAACTTCATTCCATACTTTAACATAGCTTAATTTCGACATTTCGTAAATCACCTTCGTAGAAAGTAGGAGTATAATTTAATTCAGGCTCTTCGTGTATATTTATCGATTTCACTACCCTACTTCAGTTCTACTATTACGCTATTGGAAAAAAGCGTAACCTTTGATGTTTATGCTGATGTAAGGCGAACCTTTCGGCTTTCGTCTCTGTGAATATTGGCCCTTTCTATCTTGCTATTTCGCTACTCTCCCGCCATTTCGTCCCTTGTTCGTCACTTTCTGGAAACTGATCTAAATGCGTCCTACGTATTCCGACGGATGGCGAATGAACCACCTCCTCGAACCTCCAACCCCTCGGTGGGCACCCTCGGCGATAGACGCACACGTCTTTCGGGATCTCGCGCGAGTCGAGTTTAGTCACCCTTCGGGCTGCGTGTCTCGTCGTTTTCTCGCTCGTGTCTCCCCTTCTCTCCAGAAATCACCCCCCGCGAGCGCCAGACTCGAATAAAAAGTCGCATTTGGGATTTGACCGTTGCGCCGCCACCCTTCACGATAATCGACAAAAAATATTTTTTAATCTACCCACGATGTTTCTTTTACTCGAGCGCGTAACACAGTACAAATATCGCTTATTTACTCTCACGATAGAACGGTTTTTTCCGAGTCGAGATCGGGTCAATTTAAAAGTAGCCAGACGACATAAATATGTAGCGAGATGATTAAGGGTCGGTCTCGCAACGCGCGCGTGTATAATATTCGCCCTATTTTTCTTGACTCCGCGTTGAATTATTACGAGACCTCATGTTTCGTATTGACTCACAAAGCGCAACGAGAGAGAGAGAAAGAAACGGAAGTAGAGAGAAATATTATTGTATATAACTTGGTTGGATGGAAGAAAGTGGGTGGCAGCAGTGGGATATGGCGGCGGTTCGGTTTCATAGTCCGCTCGGAATGTACCAAGTTCGCTAGCGATAAGAAAGGAGAGTAAAAGTAAAAAAGCTTTTTGCGAAAATCGTTATGAATTTCAATGCTAAATTTACAATGGGATTAATTTTACACGAGATTTGGGAACTATTTCTTTTTTGCCATCGAACCGAGAGAAAACTAAGTTTTCACTTTGTTAAATTCTGAAGTTTTGACACAAATACTTATTAATACGACTCCCACTTCTTTCCGAAATAATTCACCTCAATTATAAGTAGTTACTTTGTTCTGTATATCGCGTCGTTCCAATTCACAACTAGCGATATTTCCCGACAGCTACAAAATTACGATCGAAGAAAAATTTCCTATACTATGTAATATTTAATTTGATATAGTATAATTATTCGCGAATTATCTGTTTTCGTCGTTCGGTTTGTTCGGTGGTAGCTCGAGCTCGAAAAATCTCATACCGGTGGACGTAAATGTGTGCGAGTTGGGTTTCCACTTTGGTTCTTGACGTGAACGGTCGAGCGATCAAAGGGAATACATGCGATATCGGTACTCTCCGCTGGACCTTCCGGACCAACGATCGGCTTTCGTATAGTTTTTTGCCCCGTACATACTCTTCTATATACTATATACGATGGGTATACACACGAGGCCTGGAAAACCAATAAAAATACCTGGCATTCTCGAGGCCGTAACACGGCTGATCCACGCCGGAGTCTCAGCACGCGCCCCCTCCCCTTCCACCAGCACCGTTCTCCTTACACCCCCATCGACTTATCCGTTCTCTACGTCAGCTATCGTCTTACCGGCTAACCTTTATTTATTTTTCCTCTCTTTCTTGTCCGTTCGTTCCCTCGTTCGCGATAGAGAAGAGAGAGAGAGAGAAGGGGGGGGGGG
>NCVS01000913.1:820580-859578 GCA_003055095.1 Goniozus legneri
GGGAGGGAGGGTGAGAGAGACCACAATCAGATCCGGGACTTTAATTAACGTTAGAGCGAGAAGGAAGGAGTGGTCCGATAACGAGGCGGCAATTATGTTTATGTCGGGGCACGCGGGCGGACAATCGTCGGCGATTCGGTAACGAGGGAATACGTGAGTAAAGGTAGCCTTCTTCGTTCGCAATTAGGATGGGCAGAGGGGTCCGGCGAAATCCACCGGACATTTTCCACGTAACGTTTGTGTCTCGTGCGCGGCCCGCTCTACACTTACCCAAAGCCCATCAAAGACTAAGCAAATATTTGTCGAGGTCCTTTTGCTTGCGGACCGACTTCACTAGAGGGAAAGACGGAGAGAGAGAGAGAGAGAGAGGGAGAGGGATAGGAGGTCTGAGGGTGAAACAGGTTTGCAGGACTTTTCTTTTAAAAGGCCACAATTTGAAGCGTTCGTCGTGTCGATTTTCCTTTGTACATAAGTATATATACAAGGTTTCCGTGGGGGCCCGAGAAACGTTTTTTGTATCAATCTCGAACACAAACGAGATCGGAACGCATCATCCTTCTCTCTTCTTTATATCGCTCTCGCTCTCCACTCGCGAGTTGTAACCGGATTTACCGACGTTCAATACTCCCCCTCTGTATATATACGCTCATTCACTTTGTTCGCGAGCTTAAAGTAAAAATAACCGAATCTTCCGCCCGCGTGGTACACACACACATAGTCCACGCTCAAATCGCGTTTAACGATGGGGATGGTTTTTTCCTCTTCCCCAGTGTGTATTTCGATTCGCGGTGCGGTTAAGAAAAAGACGGCAGGGGAAAAATTCATACGAGACGCAAGAACAACCGAAATCCCACCTCGATGAGAGGGAAGAAAGAAAGATGATTATCGAGGGGGTGGAGGGAATTTCATCTGTCGCTCTGTGCTCACCCCCCTCCCCCTCTTCTCCTACTCTCGAACTCTCCAAGTTGGCATCAATGTGTCGAACGTGCGATGGGAATAAAATGCGAAACTGTAAATTGTGCATGGGAAAAATCGGTCCCCTGACGGTCGTGCCCGCGGTCGAGCTTAAGTCGTGCGTAGTTTTGCCTGACCGAGGGAAGAGAGGGGATGGAAGTTGCTGGAATTGCGTATATTCGGACTTTTTGAGGGTGTCAGATGGTCTCTCTCTCTCTCTCTCCTCATTCCTCTGTTTCTATCTCGTTCTCTGCACGACCTAGGGGTCGCGCGCGCGTGTAGGCGCCTCGAGTTCGGATTTAAATGCGCGTTCGGACGAGAGCCTCGTGAATTGAGATGCCGCGTCGAGGCGATATATTTCGAGGGTTGGCGAATAGGGAGCGAAAAAGAGAGTAAGAGAGAGAGAGAGAGAGAAAGATAAGGATAAAAGAAATTCATCGATGTGTGTTCGACTCCCAAGCGGATATGAAAAAAAATTTCTCACCATGATGGGATAGACCATAAAAAGTAATCGTTCAGATATTTCTTGCCTCTCGCTTCTTCTCTTTTTAAAAGATTTCCATCGATCGCATAAAAATTTAAAAAATAATTCATCGGAGTTTTATAAATTTCTTAGCAGCCGCTTGAAATAAATCATGGTAATTTCTTTCGACCGTCCCGAAATGTCACGTTTTATCGATCTGGGACGAAAATAAGGGGAAGGGGAAATAATATAATTTCTAGTGAATTTTCGCGCGGTCGCGAGGTAAGCCAATTCAACGGCGATGGCATCCTTTTTAGGAATACTCTACTGGGAACCATTCCAGTAGCCGAGCATCTATAATAAATTTCTACGCCGAACGTCACTCTTGGCGAAAAAGAAAAGTCCGAGCGCGAGCAAAGATGGGCGAGGTAGGGAGAATGGAAAGGAGAATAAAATCTAATTTCGAACTTAGCCGAACTCCATTCCAAAATGAAATTGCAATTATACAACATAATTTCTTATCTATTCTTTCCTTTTTCAGCTCGTTTATTAAAAAGGCGGAAAGAAGGAGGACAGAAGAGAGCGAGAGTTATCGAGCGTTTGCAGGTTTTGGCCTCGATAAGAGAGGGAGAGCTCGATTCGCGAATTTCAGCGGTAGGAAAAAAAAAGTCAAGAATGATTCTGATTGGACGCGCCATTTCTTATCGCGCGAGAGACGTCCGCGGCAGAGAGAGCGAGTTTTTCTCTCCTTTCCCCTCGCGCCGATACATGGATCGTTCAGTAGGTACGTACCTGTATTATATCCACGTCGTTCACATATCTGGATAGACCGCGTCATATACCCACCCACCGCCTCTCCCTCCTTGCCCGCCTACTTTTTCCTCCGTTACCCCCGCGCGATGCTACATCAACGACACGCTCATTTCCCATGTGTACGTGGAAGGTTTGTTTGCCGCTATTATACGTCCGAGTATCTATATTATATCACATAAAATAACGAATGGACGTCGTATTTCTCTATCTCTCCCTCCCCTCCTACTCTTCCTTCACCATTTTCTTCCTTTCTCTTTTTTTTTCTACATAAGCAGAATCCGACGCAACAAAGGAGGGCGCAAAAATCTCAAACTACGAGTAGAGATTTGGTTACTGGGAAGAGCGAAAATTTACGCGCATTTGGGCGATTTGCATATTTCAAGGGAGACCGAGAAAAAAATATTTCTCGTAATGGTTTTTCGATCCCCCCCAAGCCCGAGGGGCGAGCTTTGTTGTTGTTGGCGTGTTTGTCGTACCGAGCGAGTCGGGCATGCCTTCGACTTTATCGTCGAAGGTAAACGAAATCATCGATAATCGGCTGTGCCGAAGAGGAAGGTGGGGGATGTCGATAGAGACAGAGAAAGAGTGAGAAAGAAGAGAAGAACGGGGTTGCCCGAGAAGGGGAGGATCGATCAACTAAACGTAACCTCTGAACTCTCCCGTTCGACAGGAAAGCTGGTTCTAGCGAGGGGTGCGCGACGAGGACGCCGGAGAGCCGGAGAGAGAGGCGAGGTAGTTTCTAGGTTTATCCGACTGGCATTTCCGCCAGCGTATCGCGGTCCTATCGTATCAATATGACGGCAGCCCTAAGGGTCGCCCCGAAGTAAAATCATTAGTAATGCGATTGTGTCACCCTCCACCCTCGTCATGTCTCCTCCTTACTCCATCGCTCCGCTTCTCTCTTATTTTCGAGGAATAGCGAATGGCGAAACGAGAACAGATAAAACAGTGCTCACCCTATTTCCCCCCCCCCCGTAACGTAAATTGTAAATTCTCGTAAATATAGAAATTTCTAATCCGAGAATTTTCTTCGCAGGTATTTCAACATTCGAGAATGGAAAACGCATTTTCGCGCGTTTGACAATTTCCGTGCAATACCGTCCCTCGTGTCGACCGCGACGTCGAGTAAGGAAAAGATAAAAGGAGAAAATAGAAAAGAGCGCGGAGAAGAAAGCGGCGTTCAATAAAGGCGAAGTTCGGATTCGTTCGGCGAATTCCTCCAATTAAATTTGGCACATCAAAGTACGTAGCGGAGTCGAGACTTGGTGAGACGAGAAAGGGACAAAAGACGATCGGGAAGAAAAGGTAGGGACGGTGGGCGGGAGATTCGAGGAGGTGGCTGGTAAATCCGAACGGGAGAACACTCAACATTCCACGTGAAGTAAAGGCTGGGAATTAGCCCTTATCAGCTAAGTTCTGACAGCCGTGCGATCGGGACAAAGAACGGTTCAAACAAATGATATATGTTGTTCCCTCGGCGACGACTTCTCCCTAAAAACAAAAGCAGAAGAAGCGACTGATTAATCCAAACGACGCGTCACACCCGATCAAATCGAGACGGTCCAACATTGTCCGTATACTCTTAACGCGAGAAATTTTTTTTTTTCGTATTTTAACGCGAGAAGTAATTTTGATATAATATATTTTATAGGGTTGAATTTTCAACGTTCATTCTCGCATTGGACGACGTCCACTCACGGGAGAACATTTTGGCGATTCCTCAAGGCGCTATTATCGGAATCGTTATTGGCGACGGGTGCGTTGCTCGGATGCCCGTGTGTGCGCGTGCGAGCTCTCGCGCTTAAGCCCAGATTTGACGCGAGGAGAATGGTCGTTTCGTGGCGTTGAGGATAGAAGTAGATGGGGGATGAAAAAGGAAGGAGCGAGATAGACGTCTCTCCGATGGCGTGCGAAACGCAAGAGAGGAATGAGAGAATGAGCGAGAAATAGAGAGAGAGAGAGAAAGAGTGTGGGTGACTGGGGTGAGCCGATCGTCGCGGAAGAACGACTACATAGGCCCACACTTCTAGAAATATCACAAAGAAAAAAGAGGACAGAGTAGAAGAATTTCATCCTCCCCCTGCCACCCCCTCGTTACTTCTCCAGTCGGAACCTTGCACCCCTCTTCCATCTCTCGCTGTCCATCGAGAGTGAGAAGGGAGATAGGAGAAAATGTACAATAAAAAAATAATGAGCGAGAAAATACTGGTGAAGATGGACCGAGAAGGGGGAAAGGGGAGGGATGAAAAAAAAGGGACGAACGTGCGAGTCGGAGATAAAAAAAAAGAAGAGGCGAGAAGGAAAGAGGGAGGGAGAGAGAAAGAGAAAAAGAAGAAAGCTGGTGGACGTGCGATAAGAGGATGAGAGATGAAAACTTTGCGCAAACAAGTGATAGAAAAGGGAGGCGAAATTTATGAAAAGTGCGAATCGCCTGTAGGATAATCGAGATCGAACGAGCGGGGAAAATTAGCGGGGGCTGATTAAGTGGAGAGACGATCGACGGGAGAAAATCGCGATGAGAAAAAAGTGAGATGGAACAAGCGAGGGTGGGATGTAAATACTCTCGTGATGTATCGGATCGATGCGGCGGCACCCCAGCCACCTCCGCCTACCGCGACTACTACACGACCTAAAAACGTTTTCCAGACCGAGAATGAATTATGACTGTTTTTCCTTCCGTCGCAATTTCTTCTTACCCCTCTTTCTATCTCGCTCTCTCTCTCTCTCTCTCTCTCTCTCTCCCTCTCCCCCTTCTTCCCGTCGAGACTTTTGTCCCTTTGTTTATATAAAACGTCGCGTTACGAATCACTCGGTCGCAAAAATTTCATCTATGTTAATTTTCCTATTCATTAATTTTTTTCCATATCCCTTTCAGACGATTGACTCGTGATGGAACGATACCAGGAGATGATTTATATCCTTGCACCGCCAGCAGTGAATAAATACGAGTGACTCGAGGGACGTTTATGAAAATTCCAAAAAGTCAACGTCTCCGAACACCTTCGATGATCGATGACGAATCTGCCTCGCGGTGATTTTGGCGAACTGTGGGTAAATTAGATCGATTTAACGATGGATTTCTATCAACTATGTTAACTTTTAACGAGCTTCGTTCTGACAAATGAATTCTTTTTTTCCAGTCGATATCGAATAGATAAAAACAAAACGAGAAGAGAGATTGCGAAACTCGCATTGGGCTGAACTGGAATCCAAGGAAAACTCTGAGTTTTTCTCACCGTGGATTGACCAATGCACACGATCGCCGTTAACGATGCGATAAAACCTCGAGTGCGAATAATTTAGTAATGCGCGCGTCGGAAAAGCTACGCGAGAGAGACGAATTTATGCGAGAACGCGGGAAAATGTACCCGCGGCGCGCGTGTAATCGAGGCATGCATTATATACCGTATATATAAATACATGTATATGTTGTCCGGTTGGAACCATGTATGGATATTTTGACCATTATATCGCGATGCCGGTGGAATAATGGAGACGAGTTTTTATCGGGTCCGGCTAGCTTAGTCGAGAGTCGCGCGGCTCGAGACGAGGGAGGGGAGCCCTCCCGTGCGTCCTACCTGCCGTACCGACCTCTTGTCGCGTACCGCGCTAAGTTCCAATTCTCACGGTATCTCTTATGGGATCGCCATTACTTGTCTCTCATTTCTCTTTGCATTAATCCATAGATAATTACCCGATATTTTAAAACTAGCGACATTTAGACTTTTTTTCCTCGATCTCTACTTATTATCCACTGCGAAAACGTTC
This sequence comes from Goniozus legneri, assembly GCA_003055095.1. Taxonomy (NCBI): domain Eukaryota; kingdom Metazoa; phylum Arthropoda; class Insecta; order Hymenoptera; family Bethylidae; genus Goniozus; species Goniozus legneri. Next base: position 826,579 of record NCVS01000913.1, read on the forward strand.
GAACGTTGCGTAGCCAGTCCCGAGCAAGTGTGCGAAATAACGACATTAACCATTAATACGTATCGAGGTAAAAATGTACCAAGTAGAAACATACGGCGAAAAAAGTGTTTACTCTGTTTTACATGCAATTTTACGAAAAACTGTTCAATCTTAAATTAAAATAAAGAAACGCCCATAACAAGACATCTAGAAAGTAAAATATTCTCATTTCGAGCACAAATGCCCTCGATGCGTACAAAAATCAAAAATATGCGTGCTAGTCAAGGGTTGTAGATCTAAACTGTCGAAAATGAAATATTCATGGGATATCGGGAAATAAACGGATCCTTACAATACCGTACAGGGTATCGGATTTTTTTCTCGCTTCTTACGCACGCACAGGATTTGCATGCGGGCTCTTGTATCGAAATTCTAAAGGACCGTCCAATTACACGCGTTTACGTATATCGATTCCCGGTGCCGATAGCCGCGCGGAGCGAGCTGCACCTACGGGTGCCGTATCCGTAGAGGAACTCGCGGTGGGGCGCCCTACACGTCTACAGATACGCACGCGAAGATTCCGGAGGAAGCCCCCTTGTTCTTTTTCGTGATGCATTGCGAATGCACACGCTAGCCTGACCCCCTTCGAGAAACGCTCGAGTCGGCCGTTATACAAGAGTCGCGAAGAAGAGAGATCAGTCGAAACGCGATAAATTTTTACCAAATTGTTTTTCGCGATAGAAACGCGCATATATCGGAATCTCTTTTCTGCAATGTCGAAAGAACGCAAAACTGTACAGGATTTGATCGGCTCGGTAGCGGCTCCTTCTCTCCTCTTCTTTTCTTTTTTTTTATTCTCCGTGTTTTACCCCAGCTAACGGGAATTGGCGGTTCCGTATTGGCGTTAGGATTTTAACCGCGGCCAATCTCGGATACCCCGGACGAATCCGTAACCCCCTCTGGCTCACAGTGCCGCCGAGATTAAGGGCATAAATATCCAGACGCGATTAACCGTATTGGGCTGTTTCGGTAACTAATGATCTAAAAGTCGTTATGGGGCTTGCGAGCACGAGCTCGAGCCGAAATGAAACTGCGATCTCGCCCACCGACGAAGCACCGGAGTCCCAATTTCCCGCGACGTCGGACCGCCAATGGTAATTCACGATCTCGAGTCGGGAAAAGCGCAATTGCTCGCGGATTGGATGCGAATTAATTATACCGCGTGATTCATAAGTACGAGTCGAACATCGGAATATCGTTTCTCTTCTGGGAATTGGACCGAACGAGATATAAACGAAACGCCGAGGACATTTATTTCGCATTGCATTTATTAAATTGCAGTGAAAATCGAATTTCGCTGCGTTTTACGATGTTCGTCGGTGTCGCGCGCGATACCGGAGAATTTCATTTTCGTAGCCGCGAACACCTGGTCTCTGCACTGCTTCCGCGCGCGCACATTCACTCGTCGTTGTTCTTCTTTACTCTCTGCGTTCGCCATTCTCTCGTTTTGCGCGTCAACTCGCGAAAACCATAACGCTCCGCATCGTCCCACGCAGTGGTTATAGTTATACAAACATACAGGGTGCTCGAAAAATAAAAAATCGTCAATGAAATCTTTCATCGAGGGAATCTTATTGGTAACAGAAGAATATCGAATAATGTCAACTATAGCAATTTATCGAATTTCGATTATGTCGATTTTCATTCGACCGAATTCGAACATTTATATTAATTCGCGCTGTAATTGATCCAAGCGGTAAACGCTATCTAATTTCGAGTTGATTGGATTATCGACTTTTGAGACTTAACGACAACCAGCTTCTGACGGTTGGCTCAGCGGTACGGCTAGATGAATACGTAAGGATAGAGCAATATTTTCGAAACACCCTATGCGCATAACTGCATGCGCTAACATATATATGTATATATAACAGACATATCCGTGTATTAAGATACAAGAGATGATAACAGCGCGATTTTACGATCTCACGCTCCGACGATATACAAACGTCGTTTACCGGTCTCCTCGTGGTATTTCTCGGCGTCTCCTCTCTCCTCCCGTCACCCCCTTTTGTTCGTACCGGTCGAATATTTTTACTCGCTCAGCTCGGCAGCTACATCGGCACGAAGAACTATCGGTAGCGACGCGCGAGCATCGACGATGCAATAACCTCGTACACTTTCACCCGGTGGGAAAAAAAATCTCTCTCGGAGAACTGGCGATAAATTTGCGTTGTTAACTCGATAAATCGTCCATATCGTGAATATTAAATTGTTCTCTCTCGCTCCGCCGGGGAACGTCGAAGGAGTCGATCGCGAAACGTCGTGAGAGTGACGGGGAACGCCGATGAATCCCGCGGCTGCATATTTCACGTCCGGCCGGAGTAGCCCCCTTGGACCATTCGCGCAGCGCGGCTCCTCCTCCTCCTCCTTCCCTCCTCCACCTCCTTCGCAATGCCTGACGACTCGCCGCGAATAAATCAAACGCGCGCTACCCCATCTGTAAATCTTCGGTTAAATACACACCATTGGAATAATTTACGCAGCCGGTAAAAGCGAAACTACGTGTACGTATAGGAACGGCGGAGGGCTGTGTAGGTGAGCGAGCGCGAGTATTCCTATGAGGGGCCTTATATCCGCGTTTTCGCGCTCCCATAACAGCACTGTGTTTATCCGTCTCGCGCGGGCCCGTTCTCATGCCACGGCCTCGCTCTCCCTCGCGAGAGCGAGAGTCGATAAACGAGTCGCGAAATTTTCTTATTTCCGCGCTTGAAATTTCAAGACGAGACGACGAGTACGTCGCGCTCGTTCCCGTTCCTGCCTCCCAATTCCGCCGGTGGTCCGGCCGAGTAAGATCCTAGAGCGAGACGTGGGTCTTTGATGAAGCCGCCATTGTCGGCATCTGATTAGCATCCCGCTCTCGTCGTCTCGCGATCTCTACCGCCGCCCCGATGCTAACCGCCGACGAGCTCGGAAGTGTCGACACGTCCGGAGGGAAGGTCAGAAACGTGAACCAGGAGGAGAGAGAGAGAGAGGAAGAGAGATATGAGCGTGCATACGTCTCAATTCGCAAAGAGTGTGCGCATCCTCGAAGCGATTGCTTTTAATAACGCGCGCTTGTTCGCTCCTAATCGCGAATTAATCGACTATGGAGAATTTGAATTTTTTTTCAAAGAGAGGGGGAAAGGGAAAAGAGGGTGAGAGGGGGAGAGAGAGAGAGAGAGAGAGAGAGAGGACGAAAGAAATAGAAAAAGCAGAGGAGAAGAGGTAAATTTCTGCCCTCGTTGTGGATCATCATCTTGCATCGAATAATATACATCGTGGTGCATATACGCGCGTCGAAGCGCGCGCGCGAGTCCAGCTCCGACCGCGGAATAATGCTATAATAGGTGTATACTAATGATACGGGTGTAACCATGCGGGAGCGAGCGAGACGGGCGATATACGAAGAGGCGCGCGCGCGCACTCGCTCGCGGTTCCCGTTCAACAAAGATTCAGTCACGTAGTTGCATTAAACTTAATATAAATAATAGCAGTTTGCGGAGCGTCCGTGAGGCCAACCAAAGGTGGAGTAGAATGAGCGAGGGAGGGAGCGGAGCGGGGAGGGAACGGGACGGTACCTAACTATCTCCATCTTCTCATAAAGCACTCTTCGGGACCATAATACCAACGGCTATCGTACGTTCTCGGCTCGCCTCTACTTAATAAGCAGGATCGACCTGGTATCACCGGCAGCTGAACCTCTCGTACCATCCTTCTCCTCTATATCGTATATGTTTACATGTATACGTCTACACACGTATTTTGCGCGGTTACCGTTGCGAGTATCATTGCTATTTTTGCCCTCTGGTACCTTCGCTACTCGCTTTCGTTCTACGACACAATAAAATTTATGAAAATAAACTAGTTGCTTTTTACATATATACTCGTGAATTAATTCTACCCGAAACTGATATCGATTGTATTCTTCCAGGGAGTATATTCGACGTGATCGAAGCAAGCTCGGATAGTGACCGTAATGAAGGAAAAATACACATATACGATACGATCCCATCCAAAGGGATACTGTACTCGTTACGAGGCGTACGCAGCAACGTACTAATGCCAATCGACGTCTGAACAGAGGCAGAATCGAGAGAGCGAGCGAGAGAGAGAGAGAAAGAGGAACGAGGGTTGTATCCACGCCCTCATAACACCCCAGCCGTCGGATAGACAAAGAGAATTGTCTCGTTCTTAGCCGGCGCGAATGGTGTCGATTAATAAAAGCGGAAAAGCACGGCGGGAAAAGCTCTAAAGGGTTTTCTAGTCACGTACCGGCGCACGGTCGGAGTTAATTTACGAAATAAATAATATCTTCTTCTTGCGCGCTGCCGGTGAGCAGCAGCAGGGCGTTCGGGGGCGTATATGAGGAGGTGGGTAGGGGGGGGGGGATGGGGTGGTGGGGCAGAGGTCGCGGATGAACGGAGAGTACGAAAGACGAGGAACGTGAGGGAGAAGGAAAATGGGAGAGAGAGAGAGAGAGAGAGAAGAGAGAAAAGAGAAACGTGACGGGGAGTGGTGGGGCGAGTTAGGAGAGGATGAAGAGAGAGACTCATAAAGCTGCCTACGTGTCGAGCGTAATGAGAATCGGTGATTTTTCTTTCCGCGTCTGCGAATGTACAAGAAAAATGAAGGTATGCTCTCTTGTGTATGCGCACCTGCGCGCATATGTGCCCCCGGTGCGCCTTATACGTATACACACCGATATACGCCTCGTTATTAACGTCCGCGGCCACCTTATCGATCATCGCCGCTCATTCACGATTCGTCGAATTCATATAGTCGAATGATAATCGCGGAGCACCGGTCGGCTCGAGCGCGAAAAGAGATTTTTATGGTTTATACCTTCCGACACCTAATACACCAAACATGTACGCGATCTCTCTCTCTCTCACTCTCTCTTTGTCTCTCTTTCACTCTCTCCTTATCCCTCTCGCTTCACCGGCATCATTTTTATAGCGGCAATTTCATTTGAACCGCCGCGGACACATGCAGTGGGTTTTGATGAGCGCTCACGGAGGGCCGAGCGGCGAACTCCCTCTGACCTCCTCGCGCGCCCTTCTCTCTCTCTCTCTCTCTCTCTCTCTCTCGCTCGCCTCCTCCTACTCCGTCTTGCCACCCCTCATGACAGCCGAGACGCCATCTTTTCATTAGAACGCTTCTTCCGAGAGTCTACCACGAATTTCGCGCGAATCTTCTATGAAATACACCCGGACCGTATTTCGAATAAATTGACAGAGGAAAATCCCTCTCCGGCTGATTTTACAATGCCTCACTCCCTTTCTCTCTTTCTCTCTCGCGTCGCAATAACGGCTAACGAGTGATCTTTGTAAAACAACGTTTTAAATTGGCAAATTGCTCGTTTGGGGATTATTATGTCTCGTCGGGGGTCGTTGTTTTTGCGGAGCGTGACGTGTCGGGGCGAAAAGGGGAGCGCGGGATGCTTATCGGATTCGATCGAGCTACCAGATAGTTAATTAACGAGTTCGTTATGCACTCTCGGGGTGAAACGGCCGAGTGGAGAGAGCGGAGAGTGGGGAGAGAGGAAAAGGCCCGACGATATCGGGAGCAGTGAGAGACACCGGCGAGCGATCGAGATCACGATAACGTCGGGATACCGAGCGCCGTGCGGGACAGGATAGCATCCCAATGACGTTATTTTATTACGTCACGATGCACACGAGCTCGACCATGCACGCGGTACCATTGTTCGCTGAATTTTAGTTGTCGCGTACAACATCGATATTCATTACCCTAACGAGTATATTAATTTTTAATTAGTTTTTAAATTCGCATTTTCTGGATCTTCGCTAATTAAAATCCCCCATTCGGATGTTACATAGCTAATAATGTTATAATGCGTGAAATAGCATTCCGTGTATCCTTTCATTCGCACGTAGTGATTTTTAGTAGTCGTTACCTGTTTATACCATTCTCATCTTTTTCTCTTACTCTCTCTGCCACTCTTCTTTTTTTACACGTTTGTAAAAAATTATAATTGTGCATTTATAAGTAACGTATAAATGCACATATATATTATATGAAATCGTGCAAAGAAACCACAGGAGGGACGTATGAACACATTCGTATACATCGTTCATTAAAGGAAATGTATTTTTTCATATTCATGAACCATCCAGTTTGCGAACGATACTTATAATTTTCTCATTCGCCTTTTCTACTTTGTATCGATAAAAATAATCTTCCATGCGAATAGTGATTGTATTATCCTTACGAAGACAGTAAGAGTTTAGGTGAATTGATGGGCTTATAATCGCACGTGCGTGAGGACCCGCGAACCGGAAGTGTCGGTGTTTCGCTTATCCGTTTCGCGCACGCCTCTAATACGTACCACACGTAAGCATATACACGAATCGTCACTCGACTTCCCGTCACGTGTGTCGCGCAACTACGAGTGCAATTATGTTAATTATTATGGTAATTAACTGCAATTGTTAGCTCCTGGCACGTACCTCATTTATTTTCGCAAAGCTCACGCGTCGAACGAGCAAAGAAATCATCGTGTGCTTTTTGGCAACGTCAATAACGTTAATACAGGTAATTGAAATAATCGTATAATATATCGTAATGGAAAATTGTATTAATCGACTAACTTTATACGAGTTCAGTGAAATAATCTAATATTCCTCAATGTAATCAGTTAACCTTTTTTTAATTATGAAGCATGAGGAATTCTTCGATATTTAAGGTGGTCGAAGAAATGAAGAATAATTTACGTTACGATTATAATTATCACCTATTCGAGGTGAAGACGGTGATTCGTGACGTTAGAAATTCACAGGGTAATAAATCTAACCTTATATTATAGTCATTAAGGTGGCTAAAGGTTTGCACATTCAGACAGACAAACGGGGGGCGGTTGGCTGAGGTATTTGAAAAATTCTTACTGCACGATAGACGAGACGAGACTGAGGAATGAACTCGTGCGTCGTTTAGCGAAGAGCGTGCGCAAGGGCGAATTTCAGGAACCATTTGACAGACCCCCTCGAACGTGCCGTTTATGACTTTTGCTACGTTATTGGTGAATCATTCAGTCTCGAATAAAACTGTTATTCTGCAGAAAAAAAACTTACACGAATCCTAATCTCTCTCTCTCTCTCTCTCTCTCTCTCTCTCTTCCTTATTTGTAAACAATAAAAACTGGTATTTTTTCATTTCCTATGTCCTTTTAAACTACACTCATAAGACGATGAAAGAAAACAAGACGACGTCGATATGGAAAATCGAAGCTACCGAAACGTGCCCGGAGGACGGTGATTTCCTGCTGGATTAATCGATCCCCGAAGTTGGCGCTTTTTGTTGCACGCGGCTGTGGTGACGCGAAAGAAGGACTAGATTGGCCCGACACTCGTTCGCGCTCGCTAATTGTAAACCTCCGGACTGGCAAAAACCCGGTACCATACCTCGGGCTATAAACTGTATCCAAGAGAATGTTTCTTCACGGCTCGCGGGGCTGCCTCAATCGATCGGTTCGATTTTCGCGAACAGATCGAGCGGAAAAAATTCGCAATTAATCCAGAAAGCTGAGAGAACCAGGAGGCCGGTACTCTGCCCTCCCTCTCGCTCCGTGCACGTGGATTCATTACGCGGCTTCGTTCTCTCTCTCTCTCTCTCTCTCTCTCTTCTGCTCGCTCTCCCCGAGGCCGATCGTTTTTCAAATACCGATTCGCGTTAGTCCGTTTCGTTACGCTCGAAACAAAAGATGTTCGGAGAGCACGAGAGTGAGAAAGACTGAGAAAGAGAGAGAGAGCAACTGAGGGGGTGGTTGAGGTACCAAGTTCGGCTACCGTAACGCGTCCGCACTCCGAAACGAAGAGAGGTGCAGACTTAGAGGAAGAGGAATTTTTCGAGGCGCACGCAATTATATTTCGTGGCGTAATAAAGAAACGGTGGCTAAGGTCGCGCAGGGGCTTCCTCCCTCCTCTCGCTCCATCGTACAATCGACTTCCGAGTATCGCGTTAAGACGACTTTAGTCACGGTCCCAGGAGTGCGAGATGCCTCTATATGAGCTCCCTCGCGAGACTCGCAAATCGATAAACCCGAAATTTGCCAAAATTTTATTCTCCAAAAAATTTTTCTGCCATTTTGTTTTCTTTTACGAAGAACAGCGAGAACTCAACTCGAAACGGAGTTAACGAGGGAGCGCTTTACGTGTATTATGCGAGCCCTGTAACCACGTTTCATTTCATACTTAGATGGAAAAGGAGATATAGAGGAGAACGAGAGGAAGAGTAGAAGGAGAAAAGAGAAGCGGGTAACGCGAAGCGGATGGCAAAAGGGCGGTAGGATAAAGACGAGGCCGCGGCTCTTCGAATAAGAAATAAGAATGAGGAACAGAAGACGAGAAGCTCGGTCTGCTCATCGAACTCGATGCGTGAAAGATTCGGTTCTTCCAATCTTCGTTCCCTCCGTGCTCGATGCTCTCGCTCTGTCTCGCTCTCTCGTCGTTCGACATTCGAGCTTCAGACGTGGCCGCCACTACGCATTGCAGACTGTCCGTGCAAATTTCAATTTTAACTGCTAATCTGCCAGTTAATAGCTGACTCTTTCTCTCTTCCTCTTTCTTCGTTCTTCTCCTTCTCCCTTTCTCTTTCCCTCCATTATCGGATGAACCGGCGAGGTCTCGCAACTAGCCCTTCTCTTTCTCGTGGGCTCCTTTATACCGGACATTTCATCTTTTACCACATATGCGAGCCTCTCAGTCCATCAGCTACGCAAATATTAAATAAGTCGCGTTAATATGCGATGAGCGAAATTAAACACCGAGTTCATTGCATGCCTCGATAGCTGTACTAATTGCAACGTCTTCCATTTCCGTTGTTAACGAAGTCGTTAACTACTTTATTACATCTATCTTTTCCGAATGAAGAATTTATAGAAATTTAATATTTTGGATTTTTTTTTCAGACTCACAGTTTCACGTAATTACAATAGATGGCAGCACTGTAAGCTCGGAAAATTCACAAGATATATCTTCGAAATTTGTAGTATGGTTATAATACGAATTTCGTCTGCTTTGTTATCGACATTATTACTATTAGTAATAATTTCGTTCAAGAGAATAACGATTATATAATATTGTGATTTTTATGGTATAAACTTTCAGGATCAGCTTGATCTGTGTCAAATATCATTTTATTGAACTTTACTTGTAATGATAAATTTTAAACTATAAATAATATAAATTTCTTGTACTATTATTTAAAAATTTATATTTTAAATGATAAATCTTATGACAAAGAATAATAATAATAATAACAATAAAATAATCCTTATTCCTCATTATGCCGAATAGAATTTCTCATGACGTTAGTTTATTCACAATTTCGGGAAAAATAGTGAAATTGTGGTGAAGATATCGATTCAGGCTGCGTACAATCACCTACGGAAACTTCATAATGCATCCACAGGCCACGTGCAGAGTGTTTACGAACGCACGCGTGCGTTGTGATCCGATGCAACTCGTGACGAATTTCCCTCCCTTTACAAATTTTCCCCGTGTTCATAATAATGCCCATCTGTCGATGCACTCGCACTCTTTGCCATACAATCTAACGTATAGAATGCTGAACGAGAATAAATATATTGTTCCAAGAACGTATGTATTTTAGTTACAAACGCCATACGCAAAATGATTTTTCACATATTCGTCGATGAAAAAGTGCAAGAGAAGTATTGAAAAAAAATTTCAAAACTCGTGTCTATTGAGTAATAAAATTAAAATCACCGGGGTGTATTTCATTGTATTCAGATGGCAAATGTGGCGAACGGTACGCGAGCTCGCGTTGACTATGCTCATTTGTCATTCATAGAGGCTTCATAGCGTCCGAATGTCGTCGTGAATTACACCCACGATTCGCGATTTTTCCCGCTGGTCTCTCTTTAAAGAGCCGCTATCTCTCTAGCCTTTCTCACGAATAATACGGACTCGCATACACTCTGTTGAATAACTCATAATTCAAGACTTTTATCGTCTTCTCCGTCGTTGTGGTTTATTTTATAAAATGAGAGAGGACGAGAAACAATATTTTTGGACGTAAAGACATTTCATCAGTGAATACATGCTACGCAGCGATACGCGGGATTGAGGGAGAGCGAAAATAAAAGAAGGACCGATAAGGCAAAGTGGGGTCGTGATGTGTTCATACTCGCTCGCACGCCCGAGAGATTTTTTCCTTCCCTCTCTCTCCCTCATGCTCGTTTCCCTCCCTTCTCTCTTTCTCTTTCTTTTCCTTTTCGACCAACTCGGCTTCGATTCGTAAGAAATTGGAGGGGGATCGCACCGGACTCACCCCTACGAGCGTTATCTCATTCGGCATTCTCGAAATTACAGGACTGAATGCGCGGTACCGGCTGCCACAGTCAACAAAAGAAGTGAGCTTGCGCGTTACTGGGTAAGTGAGAGAAAACTGGGGAATAGTGCGTGAAAGCGAGAGCGAATATAAACGAACGAGAAATGAAAAAAAAGAAGAAAAAAAGGAGATGGAGGGTGCCGCTCGCACCCTCGTGACGCCTGAAGCACCGTTTTATGCAGATGACTATCGATAAAGACTCTTTTTTGGCACTTTTTTTGCATCTTTTTCTCTTCTCTCGCACAGAGACCACCGGCAATGACGATGATCAATATTTGCATAGAATCATGACCAGCTCGAGCAGCCGTGACGAATAACGACGCGGATAACGAGACTAATCTCTCATGCGCGTTCATTCGAATAGATTTATCGCACCACCCCTCCTTCATTTTTACGAAACGTAATTTTTTCTATGAAATTACAAAAAAAATAGTAGGCAAAAAATTTTTTTCGCTATTCGTTAACTTTCTTGGCATTTAAAGTAAAGAAATTAATTTAAAGATCATTCACGAATTAAAAATGAGTAATAATACAAGAAGAATAATATTCAACACCGACTCGGTTTAATTCAATCTTATCTCAATTTAAATTTCATCCAACCGAGTGTTGGATAACGTGTGCCGGATACATCACCTACAAATAGAGATTAAATAAAAATGAGATCGGAACGATTCGAGACTGTAAATGAATTAATTCTCCAACTCAGGTCCCTTATCGTTTTGCGCTACTTGCACGGGGCTTCCTGAGTTCGCGGGTCCGGGTTACGTTTCACGAGAGCTAGCAATTGCGACGCATTATCATATTATCGTGCGATCCAGCGAAAGGAGGATGGAGAGCGCGGGAGTTTAGTAGCAACGACGACGACGAAAAGAAGAGGGACGACGAACCGCTCGGCATGCGTCGACTCACTCGTCGTTCGTGTCTTTTGCTTCGCTAATGTGAAAACTCCGGGATCTTTTAAGTGGTTCAACTAGCAAAGAACCTCTTTGATCTGCAGCCGACCGTGCGCTCTCGCGCAATTCGCACTCGCACGCACCGTTACGCGTACCCACGATCTTTTGTATATACACGTTAAATAGGAAAGCTAGAAAAAGCGAGAGGGAAATGTTTCTAATCGTCGCTTTAGAAGTCTTCGGTCGTTTTTAGCCGTCAGGAGTTGAATTTTTAATTATGGTTTCAACCGACAATATTCATATATTTTCTTATGAGAATCGATTACCAATTTGCGTCTAATAACTATCTCCCTTTTCGACGTATGCAGAATTAAATTATACTTATATTTGTAATAGGGTCATGAAAAGTTAATCAAAAGTAGATTCTTATTAAAAAATGAAATTTTTGTTTCAGATTGTAGCGTAAAAAGCTGATAAACGAAAGAGGGAGGATTTGCAATTGAATAGCACGTGCTGCATTAGGCTCGATATATCGGCGTGAAACCCGAGATCGAGCTCCCTCGTCACTTAGGCGGTGTGTGCTCTTCCGTTTGTAGGTGTCTTCTTAGGCGCGGCCGTCAATCGTCTGCGGAAACTAACATTCTCCGTTTCGAATTCGTCGAGTTTCCTGTACGTACCGCATCGGGACAGTTAACCTCACAGCTTAATTAGATTTTTCGCGAGCTTATCGCACCAAATGGGTGGAGAAGAAAATAATTCCAAATATGTGTGTGTGTACATACGAACGCCCACTCGAGTTTCTTACGCGCGTGTATATAACGCGCGAGGTCACGTAAGCGTTCAATTACCTTAATCCGGTGAATATTCCATCGGATAAAAGACGACCGCTCGCTAGCAACTCTGTGTCAGAGATAGGAGAGGTGAAGGGAAGTGAAAGAGGAGGCGGGGGAGGCACTCTGTTGCGTGGACCAATTGACAAGGAACGCAACCACTTGGCGAGTTATCGTCACGTCCGCGAATCATTACGTACGCCAGGAATGCGCGTAATTACTTATTCCATACGAGGTTAAATTTCCCCCTCGTGTTCCTTTCTCGCTAATTTCTAAGCGCCACCGTACGAAATTTCCACGAATAACGAATTCTCTCGTACTTTTCTTTCGTTTATCCGAGAGTTTCGATCGTACGTAATTGAAAACGAACAACTTGAAAAAATAGATAGTCGAGTTGTTGCATCAGTGACTCGCTCGATTCGTTAAAGCGAGATGAATCTTCGTTCTCGCAAATATGCACACGCTCGCTCGCTCGTGAGAGCGCTTGATTTTCCTGAATTCCGTCTCCGGGATACGCGCGGCGAGGGCGAACGACGAGGCCCAGGGAGGAGGCGAAGAGAGGGGGGAGTTACCGCGTCCTTGATCCGCTAATTAGCACAAACAGCGCCGCTCATTTTATAATCACACATCTCTCGCTCGCGCGCGCGCGTGCATGTGTAATAATAATTGTCGAGAAACCGGGCGGCGCATATTATCTCGCTCGCGCGCTCCTCTTTCGCAGTCACGGAATCGCGACTGGTAATATCGTCGTCGGCTCGTACGAGTCTTATTTATTTTATTAGCGCGCTTTTCTTCGCCGTCTCTTCTTTCGGAACGACGAGAATAAACATATACCGAGAATTCGAGAGTTCCCGTCCCTCTCACGGCGGATCAAAGGGACGAAATTTCGCAACAATTTCGAAATGAGCAATTTTCGTTAAGCGCAATTTTAACAACGCGCTATTAATTACGTTATTAACGAGGTTGGATGGCTCTTTAGGCAAATTACTCACCTGTTGGAGGAGTCAGGTGTCGTGTTTCCCCCTTTTTTTCTGACCCTTAATGGATCGTTAATCTACATTCGAGTCGTACGGTCGGGTAAAGAAGAGGAGGGTAACGCGTGAAGAGCGAGACCCTCGGGTCGTCGGACCGTGCGAGTCGTTCGCAGGTACGCGACAAGTGCGCTCGCCTAAGCGATTTCCATACACATATGTTTACAACCCCTCCTCGAGCGCTCGCGTGCGCGAGCTCACCCCACTGAATATTAAAAAACGAGAGACAGAAAGGGGTGCATGACACCTGTGGAGTGGCCCGAGTCGTGCCATGCAAATACCTGCTCTCGGTCGATGAATAAAAAAGCAGGGCTCCCCTCGCTACTCGGGCCGATCGTAAAAAGGGCGAGTCGAAAAGGGGTTAAAGTGTATTCAGATTTGGTCTTGGCTCATTGTCGGCGTGCCCACAGTCGTCCCTCCGAATGCCTAAACACGAACAAGTGTCGCTTCTTTTTTCCGCCAGCGTTGGCATTCAATCGCGCGTCAGAGAAACCGACATCTCAATAATTTACCTTTCCTTCTATGTATAATAAATGTACGGAAAAGAAAAAAATTGGAATAATTATTCTTTATCGAATACTCTTATTCCGTGAATTTATTTAACTCGCGCGATCGTATAATACTCTCGGAATCAGAGCGTGTGGATATTATTCGCGCCTCCTCTCCGTCTCCCTTCCTCCCTCAGTCGCTTCTTTCGTGTATTCTCGCGCGCACGCTGGTGGGGCCGTCATTAAAATCAATACTCTCCCGGTACCTCTCTCTCGCTCTCGCGCGAGCGTACGCACGACGTCTCGGTCACCCCTCGTTCGCCCTCTCTCTCTCTCACTCTCTTTCTCTTCTTGCGACTCCTCTCCTCTCCCTCCTCCCCCCGGTCTCGCCTCCTTTATCACCTTTCGCGTCCCTCGTTCTTCGGGGGCAAGCTCGAGGATAGTATACGCGAGAGGGCACGAGGCGGGGTTGCTCTCTCTCCCTCTCTCTCTCTCTCTTTCTCTCCTCGGCGAGCGTCGTGTCGCGCTACCCGCTCGAAGGGAGGGGAAAAGAGGATTCCCCTACTCTGATTTTCGAGCCGCGCTATACACACGACGACGGTGCGAGGGTGGTAGTTTGGTAGCCGGGTGGGGCGCGGTATGCTCGCGACTATAGCTAGACGCGAGAGGGAATGAGAGAAAGAAAGAAAGAACGAAAGAAAGAGAGAGAGAGAGAGAAGGAATGATAGATCGGCCGTGAGGTAGGTACGGAGGAAGCTGAAGTAAATAGAGTGGTGGGGGGATAAATAGAATATAAGATGGAAAGAAGGCGCGGTTGTGTACGCGATAGAATAAGATATGCGTGCGAGAAGGAAAAGAAAGGTATGCTATATATAGCATACATATAATACCACTCGGAGAATTCTCGAGCCGATGCGAAAGTACGATGTACATCGGAGGCATTAGCGGAGAGGCGAGGGGACTAAAATGATAACGCGGGGTGGCGAGGCGGGGGAGGGAGCCGCGTACGTACGTGTGCAGAGCAGTGTGCGGTGGCGAGGCCAGCGACACGCGGCACGGCGATAAGGGAGCGAAAAGGGGGGCCGGCTTTTCCATAGCCAATAAGAGGCTCTTTAAAGCGCTCTTTTTTGCGCCCGTTACTGCGCATGTCGGATTCAAATGCGAGCTGTACGCGGGCGCGTTCGCCTCCTGCACCTATCCGGACGTGTCTGTGTGCGTGGGTGAGAGTATATATGTTTGCGCTTGCGAGCGTGCTCGGGGGTTGGTCGAGACGGTAAACCATCCGCTATATGGAAATATGATAGCGCGATAAGAAAAAGAGGACGCCAGTACCGAGAGGGGTTGAAACGAGGGCTCTTGGTAGGGGATGTATAGGCGGAGGATGGGACAGCGAAAGGTGTTACGCGCGGCGGTACGATAGCGGAGGCAAAGTGGGGAAGGGTGGAGAGCACGCACCACTCTCTTACGCGGGCGGACCAATAAACCATCGGGGCTTTAAAGCGCTTCTCTCTTTCTCTTTCTCTCTCCTTCTCTCTCCCTCCGCTCGCTCGCTTTCGCACTCGCTTTTTTCCATTCCTCCTACATTTTTTACTCCGCTTCTTCATCCCTCCGCGCGTTACTGCGCATGACGAATTCAAATCAGGGGAGTGTCGAGGTAGGTACGAGCCGAGGGTGGTATGGTATTCGCGAATGGATTTATGGAAATGCGGGAGTGGTGCCGCGACAGATATGGCGGATGCCGTGACTCGATGCGTTCTTCATATTTTCTCTTTCCAGCGCGCGCGCGCGCGGCGCCTTACGTTTTTCCTCTCGCTCGAGTGACCCGGCATCTCCATGTATTAAGACGTCCGCCTCGTTATTACGTTTTCGACACGAGAAGAAACCCGGTACGTGAAACGGGGAACGAATTTAAGAATTTCCGCATTTCGGAGAATCCTAACGAGCCGACAACTCGTTTTTCTTTTGTTCTTTTTCGCGCACGAGACATTCCGCGCGGCTCGCATTAAATCTTCAATTAAGTATGCACGGTACGTCGTGAGATCTTCATCTCGCGCGACCGATCGATTCGAGTTTTTCGTTTACCGTGCCTTCGCTCGTTTTATTCACGCATAATCGTATCGACGAAAACGTCGATTATTTACCGAACTAGTTATTCGTTAATCGATCTCTCGATGCGAGATAATCGAGCGCTCCACCTGCTGCTCTTACGCGCGTCGCCAAGAGTGCTGCAGAGAGCGCTACAACAAATCGCCGATAAGAAGTGAAAATGCGAACAAGAGTGAGACTTCGATTGATCGATTGAAATAAAAAACTCTCACCATTCCTATTTCGGAAGGGCGAAATTTTTGATTAACGGGATTCGAGAGCGATAGTACGAAATCGAGACCAAAAATTACCGATCGTATTTTATCCGTAACCCTAGACTTTCTGTAAATTTCCATTTTTATCGTTTTTCGTTCAAACTGATAAATGCATATCGCTCAATACTCGTAACCACATACTGGTCGAATTCGAACGCACGTAGGAGTGACGTCCCGTCGAATCGTGAATTAATCGCCATCTGGTTCAAAGAAACCAGTGGCAGGGATAGGAGCTCGATTATTGGCTGGATGGAGTTTCCGTATGCAGATCGATCGTCTTCCTCTCTCTCTCTCTCTCTCTCTCTCTCTCTTTTCCTCTCCGACATGAGGCGAACTGGTTTCTCGTTCGTATACAGAAATACACGTAGCTCGTGCAAGAGTGCATGCGAAAGGAGAAAAGAGCGAGAGAGAGAGAGACGAACTTATACGCGATAGCCAAGCTATACCCCCCCTGGTTCGCCCTCCCATCATCCTCCCCCGACACCCCTCATCCTCCCGCTCTTTTTTTACGCAAACCTCGCGATGTTCCTCTCTCGGCGCTCACCGGGCGGAGTCGCGAGTCGACGTTAACGTATCGCGATTGGAGGAGTTCTCCCCCACCTTGGCTCGGGTTACTACCTCGTCCGAGAGTGAGTTCGCTCCCCCCTCGCTCTCGCCTCCTCTCTCCCTCTCCCTACGGCCTCGCGTTTTATCGCTCTCCGTCTCTCTCGCGCCGCGTACGTTCAACTACGGACTGGGCTTTTCCACTGGCGAGGTTCTCACTCTCTTTCTCGTTCTCTCTCGCTCGCGCCTCCTGCGCTCTCGTCATATCTCGCTCTTCCTCTCTCGCTCCCGCGCGATCTGCCGTCTCCGTTGGGCTTATGGCGCGCACTCCCCCACCAGGCGTCCAGGGGGAGCGGACTCCGGCGGAGCGAGTCGGACGGCGGCGTAGCCGTGGCCGGCGCTCGCCCGTGCTCGGCCGGCTTTCAGCGGGCATTCCCTAGTATAGCTGTACACATGCACGCGACAGCATCTAAAACCGAACGTGTCCCGCTCGTTCGTTTGCTTCCTTGCGAGGAGTGGTAGTAAGGAGAGCTCACCGCTCTCCCTTCGTCGTACGTCGTGTGTACATCGCGTCTACCGTCTCTCTCTCACTCCCACCCTCTCTCGTACTCTCCTCATTACGCCCGAGCGATCTTAGGCTTCCTGCGCGCCCTCATTCACCCTCCCCCCTCCTTCTTGCCACCCCCCCTCCTCCTATACACCTATGTACACCCCCTCTCGTCTCGTTCGTATATCGCCTATTCTCGAAACGATATTCTTCGTGTACTCGCGCCTAACGTCAACCGCGCGACGTTATTCGACGCGATCGTTGACTATTTTCTCGCTGCGATTATTCTAAACGCAACGAGCAAGCGAGAGTGCGCACACGGGACACCGGACACACGGATTTTCCTCCGAACGCGTTCACTGGACTACTTGGATTTTTCATTGGGAATAGTCGCCGTTTGGTTTTCGCGATATAATTGTGCTGTCGAGTTATGAGATTGGGATCGACGATAGCGAGTTCGCCAGGTGCGCGCTGTTTTCACGTGGCCGCCTCACTGACGTTTGACAGTTGAGTCCCCATTACCCGCCCTTTTTCATTTTGACACTCGGTCTCTGTACTAGTGCGTGGATACGCATCGCCGAATGTGTGCGCTGTCGCGATGTGGAGGCGAGCTGTGAATTTAACGGAGGGGGCGCACACACGACAGATCGCGATTTTCGCGCGCGCGACATCCTCTACGAAAAATTAATCTCAGACGTCAATCGAGCGTGCGGTGTTCGGCAAAGTGGTGTCTTGTGATAACGCGAGTCGTGCGCGTTTTGTGTGAATGACTGTTGGAGCGGTTTAGTGTTGAACAGCAAAAGAGAGAGAGAGAGAGAGAGAGAGAGAGGGAAAGAAAAAGAAAAAAGGAGAGATTATCGAAAAGTACTTATCGTATGTGTGTAAGTTTTCTTTTTCACAACCATAAAAGAAAAAGGAGAGTAACAAAAGAGCGAATAGAATCTAACCAGCGAAAGAAGAAACACGAGCACGTTGGATCTCGCGGCGTTGACTGCTTACGGTGGCGTACCCGTCACCAGGATCGCGGTGGCGGGCACCGGTGTACTCGCGCTACCTGGCCTGATACCCGACAAGGGTCTATCATCGCCCGGCAGCCAGTCGAAGAATAAGTCCGCAGGCCTGGCGGGTCTCGACAGCGAGGCGGTGCGCCGGTGGGTAGCGGAAGCCGCGCGTACCGTCCGACCGATTCCGCCACCGGTGGTCGTGCCGTCCAGCTCCCATCATCATCAGCAGCAACAGCAACAGCAGCAGCATCATCATCAGCATCAGCTCGTTCACAACCATCAGTCTCGTCGACAGCGTCGCGAATCGAGTTCCCCAAATCCGGTAGCCACGAATTTCGCGCTGCCCGAATCGATGACTCAAACGCCCAGTATGCACTTGCTGGAGAACAATAATTTGCTCGAGGTCGCAATGGCGCAACAGCAGCAGCAGCAGCAACACCAACAGCATAATCAGCAAAAACAGAAACAGACTAGCCCCACGAACAACAACACGATCGAAGCCTGGAGAACGATACAAGGTGGCCACCAGTGGTGGAGTCCGGCTGTATTTCAAGAGCAACAACAGCAGCAACAAACGGCCTCCGTCGAGAGCCAAAACGCCACATTCACGAGCAGCTCGCGTACGGACTCGAGTCATCATCATCACCATCGATCTCGCCATCAGCAGCAGCAGCAGCAGCAGCAGCAACGACATTCGCAGCCATCGAGCAACAACGAAACGATCGATCAGCCTCTCGACTTTTCGGTCGGCTCGCTTCAGCAACAACGAGTACTAGCTTCGCGCTCGCGTCTCGAACGTTTGGCGGGTGAAATTGGCAATAACGAAGCAACGTGTGAACGCAAGATGCTAATGAGCAGTACTGGAAGTGCTCGTAGCTACAGCCCGAGCGGTGTCAGCAGTAGTGGTAGTACCGGAAGTCCTGGCAGTCCGCCGGCTAGCGAAGACGAGGGTGTATCGACGGGGGAGAGTCCTTCGGGACCTCTACGTGGAACGGAAAACGGTAACTATAATTTCTCCATTTTTCATTCTCTACTTCACGCTGCAATTTGTTTAAAAATAAGTTTTCATCAGTATGTACCGTCGGTAATTTTTGTCCACGTGCGAGAACCCCGAGTTACCGAACGTCAACTGTATTCGTGATTTTCGTATCGTTCCGTCTCCCTCGCACCCGTCACGTTTGACGTTTCGAAAAGCATTGTCGCGTTCCGGTATTGTGAACGGCTACGCCGCTCGAATACGCCCGCATACGCGCCCAGATCGTTCTCGCGTCGAAGGCGTTTTTTCGTTATACGGTCTGATTTGATCGATAATATTTGTCAATCGTTGGAAGATCGTTCCTGCAAACGATAGAGTAGCTTGCGCGTGCGTTATTAATAGATCGTCAATTCAAGCGAGATTCGGAATTACCGGTTTCTCGATAACACGGTTATTTTTTTCACGTATTACACACGTGTATATCGAGACTTTTGAGCAATATCATCGGGCATTTCGTATCGCGTCGTTGCCGCTCCTCGTCTCGCTCTCTCCTTCGTGTACGCTTGCGCGGGCATACCGTTTTCACGTTGACGACAAGATGATGATATAGTTATCGGTATTGCTTAGGTAAATACTATACCGGTAACCGGCACTATCCATATCGCCTCGCGCCGATAAAGTAATAAATAGTTATAACGGAGAAATTAAACCACGCGTCGATCACGATAAATAAGCTACGTATTTGAGTCGGCATTTTTTTTTTCTCTTCGATTCGATTTTTTTTCGGATATAGTCACGGCTCTTAGTTATTGATTATCGCGCTCGTTTTATCTCGTTGGTTTACAGTTTTTTCGTCTTCGTTTTTCGTTCTTAGCTCGCGATGCGTCAAGCCCCGATAATTGAAATTAATGACGCGAGTTGACGTTGCCCGGGCGTTTATGGATTTTCGTCTATTTTTTGCTCCCCTTTTGCCAATCGTTCTTCTTTTTTAATTGAAGTTTTATTGCGAAGAAACTTGGTAATCCTCCGGCGTCGCGTGTCGTCGCGTACGCAACCCTTTTTCATCGAGCGAAATTTACGAGCAGGTGCGTGCGTTGCGTTTTTCGGTAGCCCTTCCGCTGGCTCGCGGATAGTCTAACTCCGATCGAGGAGGAGTCGACTCTTCCGTTGATTTTGCAAAAATTTGAATTCCAATTATCGACGCTTCGCGATAAGCCGTATAATTAAACGCGTGACTATCAATTATTGCTACACGAAGTAAAGGTTAACGATATCTCTAGTTGGTATCGTTCCGTTTTTCTAACATCTTTTTCTATTAAAGATCTTATCGATATTATCGTAAATTTTCCTTCACGGTTGTACTTATTTATCTAGAATCTCGCTATGTTTTAGTGTAACACGTTGCGTTAATACTCGGTACATATAATGCAAAATCGTGACGATAAGAATATTGAGTTCTTCCTTGAATACACACAGAGACTGTTTCCCTCGTTTTGAGAATGGAGGAGTATTTGCGCTCGGTTATTTATTTTTTGCTGGAAGGAGCAGCGGAGTTTCGTTCGGATCGTTTCGGAGAACGCGGTGGAATCGCGAGCTCGCCGTACCGGCCGTCGGGAGGACTGGCGGGTTCGCTCGAATCGCGCTCCGTTTCTCGCTACGCGCAAACTTGATGATTTTCGTGGGAATATTCGCATAATCTCGTGGAAAAGCCGGCGCGTCGTGAGAAGTATTAAAATTCGTCTCCTCGAATCTATCCGAGCGCGCTGGAATATCGAGAGGCGAGTTTGTTGTATTCCCGCGGCCGTGCGCGCTAAAGCTCATTTTCAGCGGCTATTGGAGTTTTCCGCGAATGCATTTAGCTCGGCAATGCAACGTTCGAATCGCGCGCATCTGATTTTTCATTCGCTTACTCGGAAGGTATTAAATTGAAGGCGGAAGCGCGAAATAAGTTTATACAATTACGATGCATTACGATGCGTTTCCTCCTTTGTTCCTCGGTATAATTATTGCAATAATTATGTTAAGAGGGAAAGAGAGAGGAAAATCGAGGCGAGGGGGAGGATGAAAGGAGAAAATATTATTAGCCGCTTGTCGGGGAGCCTGGTATCGATTATATGATTTAACGCCACATTCTTGATGAATCAAATTACCATGTGAGAATTGTTACAAGCGTCTCGAGTCTCGCTCGCTCGAGCGTATTCTTATACTCTTTCGATGAGGACGCGCGACGCTTATTTGTTCGCTGAGCGTTAGTTCGTTGAGAGAGAAAAAAATTAACGGAAATTTGGCCCGCTACGAGTTGCGAGAAAGCGAGACCAAAACGTGGCATTTTATCGATCTTGTCCGTATCTTCGCGTCATACTTGGAAAACAAAGGCTTGGTCGTCTGTAGATAAAAAAAAGTCAGGGGCAGAGAGGGAGAGAAAGAGAGAGAGAAAGTTGTACGCACGTCTCGCTCGCGCGGTAAACGCGAAAAGGAACGATCGATGACCGGAAGCGAGGCTTCTTTGGCTAATGCGCATTTTCACGCCGCGCGGCGCGTTAAATTCCCGCGTTCATCCTCGCTATATCGTGCCCAAAATCGATTTCCTCTCTTCACCGGAGAACGCTCTCTTTGTCTATATCGTCTCTTTTCGAACGCTCAAGAGACACATTCATGAGTATCCTCGAAACAGTGACCGCTCGTGGGCATTTTTCGGGCGATTTTGTAGACGGAAGTCGCTATTACGTCACCGGCCGAGACGATGATGAGTCCTCATTTGCATCGTTCAGTGGGTTTCCGATTATAGGCCACGTCGGGAACGGCCGCGAATTACGTACAAACACACGCGCTCAACCTGTTGGAACTTTCGTAGCTCCGGGCTAAGAACCACGCGAAAATATCGCTCACCGCCCGGCGCCCTACACCATCTCACGCCCGGGTTCGTGCGTATTTACGAAAGGCTCACGCACGCACACGCGCTCGCGTTAATCGACTCGACAATGGAGCGGCACGTGACTCCGCGGATCGAAAATAGCCTCAAACTTTTACAGTTAAACGTCACTACGTATAATCTTCCTACCCTCTCCAAACGTTTTTTCTCTTATTTTCGGCAGAACCTCTTATCGACGATTACGGGTTTCGCGCGCTCGTAACGCGCCGCAGTACGATTGACGCTCGAATGATTTATGTGCGCTATTGGCGTCGGTTGTTATTCATGTAAAATTCTAAGACACTTCTACAACAAAGAATCTAGTCCACCCCGTAGATCGTTATATACCCGCTTTTTAATCGCGGATAATAATAAAATTCTCTCCAGAGGGTAGCCATTATAGACATTAGCGGTGTCAAACTTTGATATTTTTTTATATTTTTTATTCGAGATTCCTCTAGAATAGATTAGTCTAGGAATAAGATTTTAGCGCAGAGCGAATAGAGACAGGGTACATATATACATATATAGTACGTGGCAGGTAAAGCCACCGGATAAATTTCAGCCGGATGGGTTTCGACCTGTGTACCTCGTCCAAGTCGGTTCCGTACCTCTTTATCTTCTCTCTCTCGCGCGCGCGCGCGCGGCACCTTGCTTTTTATTTCACTCTACCCCTTCTTCCGTTGTCTTGGCGAGCAGGTAGTAGTGGATCCCCTATAACCCCTTGCGTCCCAACTTATCCGGAGTCAACCGGCCCCGCGATCTCGTACACGAAACGCTCACGTATCAACGCATACAGGCTCACGCGCGGCGAATAGACCCACCGCAAACTCTAAGCGACAAATCACCGTCGCGTCGTACACGACACGCGACCGACTTTCCTCTCCTTCCTCTCTCCTTGTCTCCATAAAGCCCCCTCTTCGATCTCTTAAAACATTCAGCTACGGTCTATACGCTAAAGGGTTCAATTCGACACGTGCCACGAATTTTCACGATCGTCCTTTCGACATCCGAGTCGAGAAATAAGGCTCGATTTCAGTGCGAATATCTTGATTCTATCATTTGTTATTCTCTTATTTTTTATCATTTTTCTGTCACAACAATACTCTACTGACGCCATACAGGATTAAAAGAAAAAATATTTGACTCGGAACGTATCACCCATATACGAATTTATCTGAAATTTCCATCGTTGGAGTCCACACGCAGAAAAATAAATGGTAAATTTTACCACATTAAAGTACTTCTTTACCGTAATCTAAAGTTCGTATTTGGACAAACTTAATTTAAAGTAACAATTACTTTATTATTCAAGTTGAAGAATTTGGCAGATATTACTTGAATTTAAAGTAATTTTTACTACTCGTGTAAGTCCTAACATTAATTAAAGCAAAGTTCACGTTATGTAAAGACAAATTTACTTTAAATAAAGTAAATTCACTGAAAGTTAGTTACCTTATTTATTTGGTAAATTGGAAGAAAAAAAAGAGTAAAGATCACTTGATTTAAAGTATTCTCTATTTTAAAATGACTACTTTATCTCTAAAGTGGTCCAGGTCGATTTATTTTTCTCTGTGCAACGATATTTCGAAAAAATTTTTTTTCGCAAAACAAGTTTACATATCTTTTTGAAATACTCTTAAACAACGGAAAAACACATTTATGAAATAATTTTTGAACAAAATTTGTAACACGGCCATCCGTGTCCAACAGGTCAAAAATGTCCAACTTGGTCAAAAATGGCCAAATGATAAAAAAATGGTAAAAAATTATTTCATAAATGTGTTTTTCCGTTCTTTAAGAGTATTTAAGAAGATATGTGAACTTGTTTTGCGAAAAAAAATTTTTTCGAAATATCGTTCGACTCCAACGATGGAAACTTCAGATACATCCCATACGGTTCGAAGGGCCGGTAGTGGCGGTGTCGTATTTGAATAACGAGATGCATTTTTATCCGTGAATTGATTTCGTTAAATCATGCGCCGTCATTTCGCCTCGATTAATTGCGTATTTATGGGCAGTTGATTCGAGGGAATATGCGCGTCGAAGAGATTTATCACCGCAGGTGTGTCCCTCGAACGTGGGACACACGAACGACGACGCGCTCGTGCCGTTTTCGATTTGTTTTCCCATAATCTTTTACGGCGTCCCGCACGAGATGCAAATTATGACTTGCACGGTATATCCCCATGCGCATACTCTTTTTTTATCCTCTTCCTCGTCTCGCCTCTCGTATCAATGACGCTCGGATCTCTCGGTGCGCTCGACCTTGCGGCTCGCCATCGGTAAAGGTAATGCACTTTTCATAATGAAACTCATAATGGCACGCAAGCGTCTCGGACGCATAATGCGAGGCGAGATAAAAAGGAGCACAAGAGGAAGAGAGAAGGAGAAAAGAGAAGTCCCTCTGTGTATTGCGAATAGTTTGCGCTTTCGCACGGCTGTCTCATTGCGCGCCTTCTTTATTTAATCATTTTTCTCTCTCGTTCTTCCATTACTATCTTCTCTCTCTCTCTCTCCCCCACTTCTCTTTTAACGAAACTCACACGCGCGCGAGACTCAATACGAATTCGTTACGTTATTTACCATACGCGGTTATTTTATTCAAATGCAGTCCGCAATTAAAGACAGCCGTGTGTACGCGCGAGCGAGCGAGCACGCGATTACGGATCGCGAGCGATCTAAGGATCGAATGAAATAATGACGTGAGCTAGGATTTGGCGCGACGCGCTCGCTGAGTGACTAACGCGCGTGATCGTATTTCACCGGCGCGTATACGTTTGTCGGCGAGCGCGCCGTATTAGGCGAGTACGTATGCTAATCAGAGCCGCCGTTACGAGATCGAGTGCTACCGAACGATATAGCTGCTACGGAGCTCGCGAGTGTCGAGGGTAACTCGCTCGCGAGGGTATCGAGTGAATTATAGTTTTCATCGCGTTCGCGGAGGGCACGAGCGTTTCACGGACGTGATCCATCGAGACCCTCGCAAGATCGATCGTCTCGTACGATCGATCTACCCGATCGGTGGATTTTTCGCACGATTGATTTCGCGAGAATCGAGTCGGAGAATGAGAAGGAAGAGAGATATAAAAAGTATCCAACACGCGACTAATTGCCGGCGTTGCGAATCGACTCGTCCCAAGAATCTCTTTTGCTTCGGACGGATATATATTTTACAGGCATTTTTCTCTTTCGTTTCGTTCCGTATTCATTTCCCCTTGCGTTAGCCACTTTTTTTATTCCATCGATCAAAAATCGCAACGCGCTCATATACAGCGAGTTCCTTAAACGCGAACTAACGAGTTTATTTGCGATTCCCGACGTAATCTCGATCTAACGCGCTAATTGTTCTAGAAAATTATTAATGGAATACGCGGCTTGCACGATAAGAGGATAATAAAAGAACAATTTCTTTATGTAACGCGACGTAACGATTTTTCAACACACGCCGGCTCGATTGCATAATTATTCGCCCGGTATAACCCTCTGTAACGTGTCTTCCTTTCTCTCTCTCACTTTCGTTGATTCGGGCGTTAATCGCGAGCTACAAATCAGTGCGATGGGATTCGCACGATCGAGAGGTTTGTCGATTTCGCGACGATGCGTTACCTCACGTCCTCGAGTGCGTAATATCGATGAGCGAGCATAACGCACGGCCGTGAAACGTTCGTGCGCGCTCGTATCCTGCCTCTCTCTCTCTCTCTCTCTCTCTCTCTCTCTCTTCTGAGACGACTCCTTCCTGAATTATATCTCTTTCCGGTCTACCCCCACCTCGTACGATTCTTCGCGTTACCGACTGCCCTTAGCGACATAATTAAGGACGGCTCTTAATGTAATTTTAATAACTGGATAAATAAACATAAGCTAGAGAGAGCCAGTCGCGTAATTTGAATCCGGATGTGGTACGATGAGCTTCTCGATAAAGGAAAAAGGAGAAGGAGGAGGAAAAAAGAAAGAAAAAAGCGCATAGTTGTATTATTCTCATACGAACGGTGCATACTGGTTGCGTTAATGCGGCCCGTTCCCTCACCCGGTGCGAGTCGAGCTCGTCCTCCTTTTCGGTTGCGTGAAGTGCGTGGCGTGTCGTGCGTGCTCGGTCAAACACGTCCGCGGATACGCGCACACACGTTTATGCGTATAAAAGAGTGCGTGCGCGCGAATGCATGTTACACCGCAGTTTATGCAACGTATGCTAATATATATAACGCGCATCGCGAACCGACAGAGTGAGCATATTCCCCAAATCATGAATAACCAAAACCTCGCGAGCTCCCGTTCCGCGGTAGTAAAGAACAGAGTGTCTCGTCTCGTCGAGGAAAAATGACGATCCCGTGATACCCCACCGCCTCACGAATTCGCTCCATGGACAAAGGTAACGGTGAAACTCTTATCAGTCTTGTTCGGATTCTCCGAAAGGACTTTCTCATTCGAATTTTTTGCTCCTCGCGTAAAACAGCCGCGCGAATTCGTAATAACGAGTCCTCGTCGCGTAGAAAACTATGAGAAAGTTTTACGGGTCTGTTATATACGTCATGTATAGTCGCACGCGATAACGATCGAACGCTGACGAGCTCGCGCGCGCGCGCGCGCGCGCACCATGCGCGCCGAGTTTTTAAAAATCCGCGCGCGAAACCTCGAAAAGACAGTGATGAGTAATTAAAAAAACCAACGCGAGCATCCGACATTTCGCGATTGGGAAAATCATCAGCGTGCTCGGTGTGTGTTGCGACATTTCGGGAGTTGTCATCGACGAAATCGTCGAGGCGAGCTCGGTACTATACTGGGGCTCTACTCGAACTAATTAGCTCGATCGCATTGAATTCGTTTATTTTGAAAAGTTTCGGATCGAGAATGCATTCATCACTCGTGATTATTAAAAAGAAATAAAATTATATAATGAGCACGGTTGTGTGCGTATGGTGATCGACGAGCCTTTAATTCACGGTCTGATTGTCGTTTCTTGTAACTCGAGCTATGCGAGCGTATATTGTTATTTTTTCCCTTTATTTTCCTTTTTTTTTACGTCATTCAGTTTCGTCAAACTAGACGAATCGGTAATAATTTGTGAACTCTCGTCGGGTAATTTGGATATAGCGCTGGAACACGGTGCTTTGCGTGCGCGCGCATTGTTTTGGCGTTTTTTCGTCGTTACACTTTTCTCTCTCCCTATCTCGGTTTTTATGACGCCTCTAATTAGGATGATAAAACGCGACCGGGATTGCTCTCTTCTCTTATCTGATACGTTTCCGGCGAATCATGGGAATTATTTCCGCGCATGCAAATATTCGATGAATGGCGAATCAACGTTATGCTTCCGGTACGATCGTGCACCTTGATAAGAACAAAAAAAATGAAATAGTCAGCTTTCGTGATATTCCGAGAGGAATCGCGCGATCGACAGGATAATCTTATATTTCGTTACGAACGTGCGTTCGGCGAATATAAATGAACCGCGGAGAATATAAATTACCGTTCGATCTAGGAGTATTTTTCGCTTCGTCGGCGTAATTCAACTAGCGATAAGAAATTTTTCGTTCGGCCGACTCGACAATTTTTTTCACGCACCCGCGTTATGAGCGCGTCATAATCGTGTATACTGTACAGGACGAAGCGCGTTCGAGAAAGCGGGAGAAGGGGTTCGAGCGAGGGGTATGGAGACTGTATATGTCCACCGTGCGGTGCCTGTTAAACGCCCGTCTTATAAAGTCCCGGAGTTCGAGCGAGAGATTAACTATCCGTGCCTAAACACGTTGATACATTAACGTGGTTCCCCTTTTCATTCTCGGCTTCGGGCTTCGTATATCCCCCTCCTCTTGTACTCTCATCAGCAAGAGACATGGGTAATTAACCTCTCGTGGCACCGGTCCTGCGCGGCCATATTTTAAAATCCACTTGCGCTTGCTCCTCTCTCTAGTATCTTCAATTTGATTTCTTAATCGACTCTCGCGCGCGTCTTTACGACTTCATTTTCTGCTTTTCCGCTCGTTAGAAGAGCTCCCTCTCTTGTGCTCTAGTTCGTCAATGACGATCGATGACTCATCCTCCCCGTCATCGGTTAGAGTTCGTTGACGGGGGTTCCGCTTTTGTTTGCACAAAAATTCGGTGAGCGTGGGTGTACGTTATCCCCACGGGACATCGGGAAAGGGTTTTGTACTGACGCAGTCTCGTGTGGAAGATGAATTGCACGATCCGAGAAATGAGAGTGCAACTCGATCATTTTGCTAGCCCGCGTTACCATTTTCCTGATATTATTGTCATTTTTGGTTAATGGAAAGTAGAAGAAGAGATAGGGGGATAGAGGGAGAGTTGGAGAGAGAGAGAGAGAGAAAAAAATTGATCGAACTCGGCACCTGGTAGCCGTTGGATCGCGTCCAAAAATAATCGGCCGGGCGCAATATTTACGCGCGAGCTCCGGGTCGCGAGCGACGCAATTTATTCCGCCCATTCGCTCGGCCGTGCTCTGTGTGTGTCGTAATAAGCAAACACTCTCACCGTCGATACCATTTCTCTCTCCACGCTCGATATACATCCGTCTCTATTTCGCCCGTTCCTCGATTTTAACTCTCACGGCGCGTATCCGTCGTCCGAGTTCGCTTTCTAAAAGCTGCTCGGCCCATTGAAAGAAAGAACGAAAACGTAATTATTGAGCCAGCGATCTCGAACGTTTTATTCGGTTTCGTATCGACGGTGCCGTGGGTGACCGCGCGTCATATTCTAATAGCTTCCATGAAAACGGCGGTCGAGCGCGTCGTCGCGAATTTAAATATCGCAAACCCGAAGGCGCTCGTTTGAAGAGTAGAGTGCCAACGGGGCCGCTACGAACGATAAATATTAAACGACTTTCGTTGCGGCCACCGAGCTCGCGCGCCTCTCGATGTGTGGGTGGCGAGAGCGCCGAGGGAGTGGGGGACACGGAGGATTGTGCACCTTCCCGGAGGTGGAAGACTGAATGTTAATTAGCGAGGCGTGACAAGTGTTAAGTAATCCGTACGTCTACCTGCTCGCCGTGCGGGCCCCGCGAGACGATAGGAGGGGTGAAGAGGGGGTGGGTGGGGCTTGTCTAACGCGCGATAATTAGCGCGCGCGCGCGCGCGACTTCACGCGACCCGCGGTTAACGATTTTACCTCTTTCATCGACGTCTCATGGAACCTTTCCGCTCATTTTCGCGTATGAATTGAGAAACAATTCCTTGTTACGGTACTCGTCTCTGCTCGAAACCGATCGATGTAATTAACCACGGACAAAAGCCCCGCGAAGGAGTTTTTCTCATTCTTATTCCCCTTACGTTTCTTTTCTGTTTTTATTATCGTGAATTAATCGATTACGCTCTTATTGAGACCGAAAAGATAGGCGGACCGATTATTAATCATCGCTTGCCCCGCTCTCGCGGTACGCTTCTTTTCATCTTTCGCCGTGTGCCCCGAGATAGAGATAGAGAACCACACGGAGCGCGGGAGAGAACAAGATAAACAGATATAGAGGGAACCTTGAGGAATCTCGGCAGTGCTAACTACCATAATATACCGGCCGCGTCATTGTGTGCTCGACGCACGGAATCGACACGCGCGCGCGCGTGTGGGTGACTCGTGAGAGAAGAGACGCCAGTGAAAAAGTTCTCCTTTTTCGCAACGCGTTTAACGCGCAATTAATTGCTCGATAGGTCGCTAGAATGAAAACCGCTGGGACGAAAATCGAAATCCCAAAGCTGTTATATTCGTTCGCAGCGCTGGCCGTGATCTCGATTCGACGAAACTGTACAAGAGTCTTGAGATTTTTTCTCGCTCTCCTTCTCGTCCCGTTCGCATATACCGAACGAAAGCGGCCTAACAAAAGGCAAAAATTCACCGAGACGGGGGTAATCAGCCGCGAGTGAGGTCCGAAAGGAAACAGTCTCTGTTGTGGAGGAAGAGGGAGAGCGAATCTGGGCGCGCGAGAGAGAAAGAGAGAAGAGACGAATTGACGAAAGAAGGAGAAAAGAAAGCGCGCGAGCGAAACGAGAAAAACGGCAGAACGAAGACGAGACCCCTCTTGTCCCACCACTGTGGATCGTAAATTTGACGATCGTCTTTTCGCAAGGGTTTTAACAAAAAATTAGAGCTTCGGCTGAAAAAAGTCACATCGATCGAAACGAGAGTAACGCAGGAATGGACGATAGACGAATAGCGTTTGTTCACGCATTTTCGTGTCAGGAGAGAGTTTACCAACTCATCGGAGATTTTTTCCCCTCTCCTCTCGGCTATTTTCTCCACTTCTTTCATGGGAATACAATTATTCGAATCATCGACGAAATGTTTACCGCAATTTTGCCATTTCGCGGAGAAAGAGCGACGAGAGCGAGGAACACCTTGAGCTATCGACAACTCTCCGTGTTTGCGCAATCGATCACCGTTATAAAACGTGATATATCGCAGCTACCCGCTGTCGGTTGTAATTCCGTCGAACGACGGAAATAAGCCATTCCTATATCTTCGGTATGCAAATTGAAAACTGCGGAGATTGGCGAGATAGGAAAAATGACTTTCGCTCGATTCGCAAATTGTCGCGCGTCAATTTTCGTTCGCAATTTGCAGGCAATTATCGCCGTATGATTATTGCGTCTGCGTTCTATTATATTCGTGCAAACGAGCTGCCCGTCTCGCAATGGCATATCGTAATGCTCGCCGATTCACCGCGAAGTAATCGTGTGATGAACACGTGCGTGTAATTTTCTACCGTGGAAAACTCGTAATAATATACATAAAAAGGAAGAAATGCCGCGCCGAGCGCGAATGAGTAATCAAACAATACGATTAACGATATTTATCGAAAGTTCTCGTCTCGTCGCAACCGCGGCATATCTTCTTTCGTATCGTCTTAATCGATATAATCGCCAATCCCGGAAATCCGTTTGATCTTTCGTCGTATTCTCATACGATTGTCGCTACTATCGTAAACTTACTCTCTTGTTTCGTATGTTTCAGACTCGTGCGAGCCGGTAGTCGAGCGACCTTACGGTAAGTGACTAGCATGATCGCAATTTTACCGGGAAAATTGCGCATTCCCTCTTGCGCAAAGGAATCCGCGTGTGTACGCATCGCGGAGTTGCATCAGCCGGGTCTTGCTGAATGAACAAAATTGCTAATCAATTAATGGAAAAGTAGAAACTCGTTAATATTCATAGATCGGGGAATGCCGGATCCCGCAACGAGGACGCTCTTTTCGGGGAAACCGCTCGCGTCTCAATTATAACTAACGTCGGGAGGATGTCTGTTCCTCTTCGAGGAAGAAACTGAAAAAACTCCCGTTGTATCCGGCAACACCCTCCCTGTTCTTTCGACTCCCTCGGCTCCTCTAGTCGTGAAATTCGGTGTTAAGTCCGCGCGTTTCGGCGATTCTCGTCCGCGCCTAAAGGCGAAATTACGATCATTCATTCTGGACTCTCCGTCTTTCTCCTTCGTCAGCACGCAACCTATATATGCGAAACCCACCGTGGCTAATACCGTCGCGCGAGTTATAATGCGAAAATCGGAACGTAGTCGCGTCAACTTCGCGATTCGTTCCGATGTGACCCTTTTTTCGCAATTCCAGTTTTTTTTTATCGCAACACTCGATGTAAATTTCGTTCATCTCGCCGTAATACTTATGAAAATTGTGATTACAATCCAATGAGTGGAAGTATGAGATACTAAATTTTCGCTATCGAAGAACCGAACGAGATTTTTGATTCCAATTGAGCGGTATATGTTCTGTTATGGGAACGTGACGCGGCATACTGTACGAAACAGCAATCAAAGACTCTCCGTGAGAGAGAAAGACTATAGCCGACGAAAAAAAGAGTTGCCAGTCGCCATATTTGGGATGTCATAGAGTTCAACCTCTAGCCTCTTTTTCATTCGAGCTCTCCTCGTCTCACGAGGAATCAACAGGTTAGACTCGGTTATGAGAGTGTAAAGCGTTTTGAATTCACCCCTGGAGGGTAAAAAAGACATTCGACGGGGGTGGTGGATGAAGAGCGAGGGAGCATATAGCGGGCGGGGGATGAGAATCGCGAGTGAATCTGGGTTGTACGAATATCGAATGGGTGACCCGTTCACGGAGGGAGATGGCTAGTGAAGGATTCGTGGTGGAGCAGGGGTGGCTCCGATTAGGGAAAAGTCGCGGTAGAGCCCCGGGGGCGAAAAACTTAAAATAACATCGCTCGATCATCCAGCGTGTCTCGAAGAGCGTACGAGGGGGGAGACGAAGTGACGGGTAACGCGTGTCACGGGGGAGGGGTTGTCTTCGGGACACCCGTGTACGGGGACCTGCTCACGCATTCCCGTCGCGCTGAGATAGCGCTTACACGCTGTCGACGCCTCGTCGAGTCGCGAACCCTCCGAAATCTCCTCTACATCCCTCGTACTCGACTGGTGCCCACCCTTTTGTGTCGTGTCTTGCCGACTACACACACATTTTCTCTTTCTCTTTCTCTCTCTCTCTCTCTCTCTCTCTCTCTCTCTCTCTCTCTCTCTCTTCGCTACTCGCACCCCCCACGGTGCTACCGCCCCGTGAACTGGAGATCTGTCCGCGTAATAAAAAAAAGGAGCGAAAGCAAAAAAAAAGAGTCGTCGATTCGAGATACCTTCTTGACATTCATGACCCGATTGGATCGTGTACGATGTTGTAATCGCTCAATTTGATTTTTTTTATCGGAGTCGAAGAGTCGCGCCCAGTTACGTACCTATCGTAAATTGAATACGAATTCGATACGCGAATTCTATTTCTGTTCTTCTTCTTCCTCCAACGTAAACAAGTTGAAAATTAAAATGCAGAGCTCTTACATAAGCCGGTAGTTCCTCGCGGCGGGATATGGAGATTCTTTTCTTTCTGTTTTTTGGCAGAGGTTGAGCACTTGGCGGATGCTCATTACGACGAATCCCGCCTCCTCTTCCTCTTCCCTACCTCTTCTGGCGTGGTCGTGTAATCAGGGTCGAGTTGAGAGCTCGGTGGTGGACAAGGGATGGGCGCGGGGTGACCTCGCCCGTGGTCTTTGCCGTCCCCCCCCC